>BJBW01007121.1:30791-46016 GCA_004320125.1 Scolopax mira | reverse complement strand
GCCAGGCTCTCACCACCCTCACAGCAAAGAATTTCCTTCCAGTATCTAATCTAATTCTCCCCTCTTCCTATTTAAGACCATTACCCCTTGTCCTGTCAGTACCCTTCCTGACAAAAGGGTCCCTCTCCGGCTCTCCCGTAGGCTCCCTTCAGATATCGGTAGGCTGCCGTAAGGTCTAAACACTCTGACCAGTCATCAGCTCTGACCTCAGCGGGGCCGGGAGGACTCTGCCCCCGCTGCAGACACTATGTGTTCCAGGCAGGATGGAAGGCGAGTCGCCCTGCCTGCCTGCCCTCCCCCTCCATCTCTATTCCTACAATTCCGGAGGGAAAAGGCTGAGGAATCACCTCAGGGGGCGCGCGCGCCGCGAGGCGGTAACGGCGAGAAAGGAGACGTTGGGCGCTGCGCATGCGCCGCCAGTGATGTCATCGCGCGTCGCCGGAAGAAGCCTGGGTGTCGCTTCCGGTTGCGGGAAGGGGCGGAGGAGGGGAGCGGCCATGGCGGCGGGGAAGGCGGTGGCGACGACTGAGCCGCTGGGCCGGACGGCGGAGGAGGTGTCGTGGGCAGAAGGGCTGCGCGGAGCCTGTGAGCCCGAGCACCACTGGCGGCACCGGCGGGAATTCTTGCTGCGCAACGTCGGGGAGCGGCCGGCGGCCGGCAGCCCCCAGCTCCAGCGCCTGGTCTCCCTCTCCATGGTGTGGGCCAACCACGTCTTCCTGGGCTGCCGGTGAGTGCGGGCCGGGCGGCGGGATCGCTCCCCTCACCCCCTCCCCGGGGCCGTCAGACCCTCCCCTCCTGTCCCCTTGTCGCCCCTGCAGGTACCCGCCGCAGGTGATGGAGAAGGCGCTGGAAATGGCCGAAGGCATCCAAGTGACCGGCGCGCCCGTCCGCACCACGAGAGACGAACTGGTTGCCAAGGTGAAGAAAAGAGGCATATCAAGTAGCAATGGTTAGCAGATCATAGCTGTGACAATACATAGGAGTCTAGAAAATGCGTGTTTCTCCATGTTTCTCCGTTTGCCTCGGGCTTAGAAAGTAGCTGAAATCATTTGCTCTTTAAACTCCGCACTAATCGTTTTCCCTCTCTTTGCTGCTTCCCCCCCCCCCCCATATAATTCCTGTAAAATAGATGTAACATATAAGTATTGTGTTCGTAACGTCGAGCTCTTTTTGGATTTCTACAACTGGTGCACTTTAAGCTGATTATTTTTTAATGCGCTGCAGGCTGTTGTACTCCGGCTTAAATGTGTTCTTCTTGCTGTGCCTTTAGCCCTAGTTGGATGGTGTTGCTTTGTGAGAATTTGTTAAAGAAATCCTTAAAGTGTTATTTTTAAGATTTTTTTTTTTTTTTATGATATGCCCCATCCCTGGAGGGGTTCAAGGCCAGGCTAGATGGGGCTTTGAGCAACTTCGTCTGGTGGGAGGTGTCCCTGCCCAGGGCAGGGGGTTGGAATTGGATGGTCTTTAAGGTCCCTTCCAACCCAACCCATTCTGTGATTCTGTATTAGAAAAAATATACCTTTTTTTTAGGTCAGAAAATCTTATTTGCTGTGGCTTAACCCTAGCCAGCAACTAAGACCATGTAGTTCTTCACTCGCTCCCTGTCTGTCTCCCCCCCTCACAGTAGGAAGAAGAGAGAGAAAAAACAGATAAAAACCCTTGTGTGTTGAGATAAAGATAGTTTAGTAGAATAGGAATGGAATAAAAAAATACTATTGGTAAAAAGAATATACAAAATGAAGTGATGCAACAGAAATTGCTCTCACCACCTGATGATGGGTTTCCCAGCTTGTCTCAAGCAGCAATTGCAGCTCCCTGCCTCCAGCCAGCCCCTCTTTATATATTTAGCATGACACCTGTGGTATGGAATATTCCTTTGGCCAGCTTGTCCTGTCTGTACTTCTATAGAAAGATTAAAAAGTTGTTGACTTAATAGAAATATTACTTAGCAACAACTAAGACAATATGTTATCAACGTTTTCCTTCTACCAAATTCCAAACATAGCAACTACTAGGAGGATAATTAACTCTATCCCCATTGAAACCAGGACATTATTTATTGCACTTTGAATATTTTTGGTTTGGATTTCAAAAGTACAAAAGCAAACTTGCCTACGGGCTCCCAAATCGGAATCTTGCACCTGAGTATTTTTAGATTTTTGACAAAAAATAGTAAAACGTTTGGAAATAGTTGGTAAAATACTTGCAGTTGTGGTGCAAGGTGTATTCCTAATACATATGTTTTAAATTCACAGAGATTATTGCTAGAAGTGTTTAGAAAATAGATAAATTGTCTCTAGATGGATATTTCCAAGTGCAGAAATTAAAGAGGATAACATACTTTATTTGTTTTGCAGAAGGGCTAGAGGAACCCCCCAAGAAGCGAGCTGTTGAGAAGAGCAAAGATACTAAAGATACTGGAAAGGATGTGAAAACAACCAAGGCAGAAGCCCCCAAGGAAACGGAGCGCACGTTGCCAAAAAAGCAGGAAAAAGATACTAGCAAAGATCCAGGAAGCTCCCCATCAACTTTGAGTTCAAATCAAGCAAGGGTCACAGCCTCGGATGTAGAAACAGAAAGAAAATCCACTGATGCTGAAAATACTACTGAGCAAAAGCCACCTTCAGCTGAAAAAGAGTCAGGAGAGAATCCACCGAAGGAAAGCAAGTGTGAAAATGCACCATTGCCTGAAAAGAAAACTACAGTAAGTGTGGTGCCACCAGCTGCCAGCAGCGCCCCGCAGGCAGAGGTGGTGCCACCCACCACCAAGAGCACCCCACAGGCAGAAGTGGTGGCAGAGGCGGTGCCACCAACCACCAAGAGCACCCCGCAGGCAGAGGCAGTGCCACCAGCAACCAAGAACACCCCACAGGCAGAGGTGGTGGCAGAGGCAGTGCCACCGGCTGCCAAGAGCGCCCCGCAGGCAGAGGCGGTGGCAGCAGCGGTGCCCCCCGCCACCAAGAGCACCCCGCAGGCAGCAGCGGTGCCACCCGCCACCAAGAGCACCCCCCAAACCAGTGCTACGTTGCTGTCTTCCAAAAACCAAGCCAGTGCCCCGGCACTGGCCCCCAAGAGCGGCGCTCAGGCGGCCACCTCGCTGCTGCTGGCCCCCAAAAGTGGCACTCAGGCGACCACCTCGCTGCTGCTGGCCCCCAAGAGCGGCGCTCAGGCAGGCACCTCGCTGCTGCTGGCCTCCAAGGGCACCACGAAGGCGGGGTCCTCTCTCCTGGCCTCCAAAAGCAGCGCTGAGGTGGCTGCCTCGCTGCTGGCCGCTCGGAGCGGGGCTCAGCAGGGCTCCTCGCTGCTGGCTTCTAAGAGCAGTGCTCAGGTGGCCGCTTCCCTGCTGGCAGCCCGCAGCGGCGCTCAGCAAGGTCCCTCATCGCTGGCCACCCGGGGTGGCGCTCAGGCGGGCGCTTCTCTGGCCTCCAAGGGTGGCACGCAGGCAGGTTCACCGCAGCTGGCCTCCAAGAGTGGCTCGCAGGCCAGCGAAAGCCCTGCCAGGGCTTTGTGCAAGCCCTTAACCAGCGAAGATGCGAAGGAGAGACAACCTTTCTTCAACAGACTGTACAAAGCTGTAGCTTGGAAACTGGTGGCTGTCGGAGGCTTCAGCCCCAATGTAAATCACGCGGAACTTCTGAACTCGTCTATTCAGTCCGTAAAAGCTACGTTAGATGTTGCTTTTGTGCCCCTGAAAGAACTTGCAGACTTGCCTCAAAACAAGAGCTCTCTAGAAAATATAGTTTGTGAACTGAGGTGCAAGTCTGTCTACTTGGGTACTGGCTGCGGTAAAAGCATGGAAAATGCCAAAGCGGTTGCTTCCAGAGAAGCTTTGAAATTATTCCTCAAGAAGAGAGTTATTGTGAAGATATGTAAGAGAAAATACAAAGGCAGAGAAATCGAAGATTTGGTACTTCTGGATGAAGAATCAAAACCTTCGAATTTACCTCCAGCTTTAAGAAATCCTCGTGAGATCTTGTAGGGGAGAATCACTGTTTGTACCGTGTATAGTATTTCAAGTTGAGGACTGAAGGTTAATTTTGTACTTTAAAAAAAAAAAAAGTAGGCTTCCAGATATTTTGTATTTCTTTCTCAGTTTTGCAAGACAATGATAGTCCTTTCACTTGGTAGCAATTGTATAAAACTTGTTAGAGATGACAAGTGCGCATTTAAAGGTATGCCTTAATATATAGCACAGTAGTGTGCTGTTTTATTTGCAAAATAGTCTACCTAATTCTTCTATTTTTAATTAAAACGATTAAGGTACAATTTGCTGTTTAAAACCTGAACAATTTTGTAATTCTTACAATTTGATGGCAGTGTGCTCAGTTGTCTACCGTGTCTTTTTTTAGCCACATAGAAGTATGTATATAGGGACCATAATACTTGAATGATTGAAAGTAATTGAAAAAATTTCAATCAAAAGAGTTGAATCATCCGTTTCAGGCCTGTTGCTCATGACGTTCACTGTTTCTCATACTGGGAGAGGAAAGAGTTGGTTGGCTTATGTTTTTTTTTGAGGGGAGGGGGCTGTTTTCATAACATTGGCAATAGAAACAATGCCCTTGATCCCATGTAACGTTACACCAGCAGGTTAGAGACCATTTGATGTTACGCTGGCAAATTACCCATTAGCAGTCCAGTCGCAGCTGCTTCAGCCACCAGAACTGTAAGCAGACTTAATTTATGTTGTCAAATATCATTTACGCTTTTTTTTTTTTTCCCAAATAACCAGGGATTTCTATACTAAGCATATATTTGACTGCTACTAAACAAAAAAAAAGAAAAAAAAACCAACAACAAAAAACAAACAATGAAACCTCTGGGATGTGCTTTTTGTAGTACTTTGCTTTGGGCTATTTCAATATTCCAGCCATTTCAATAACTTTGCAACACCTGAAGAAAAGCTTTATTTTTGAGCGGCTTCGAGGTGTAATCCCACATCCCTTTGGTTTGGGTGCGTAGCTGAAATAACTCTGATTGATTAGAATATCTTATTTCGACTTTGGTGACCAAGGTGAGCTCAATGAGGCTGCCGCCCTTTCCTAGAGACGGCGTGTGAGTCGTCAAGCGCTAATTGAGCCCGCCCTTTGTGACATTGTTGCGCCACGGATGGAATAGGTCGAAGGGGAAGAAGGTGGGAGATGACCTTTTTTTATTTTCGATGTTGCTGAAAATACCTGCACAAACTGCATGTTTTGATATATTGGTTAATGACATGTAATTGTAAAAACATAACGTCTTCAGTGCTGTTTTGAATTAATCTTGTCTGATTTACAGTAGTTAGTGTCATTTAATGAAGACCTTACGCGTGGCTGGTGGATCCATGGATCGAGTCCTCCAGGCGTGAACAGGAATTCCTGGGATCTCAGTAGTATGTACAGCCACTTAAAGACTTCCAGTTCCCTTGGTGGTTTTTTTGGGGACTAAAACACAGCGGCGTTGTCATGCTGTCCCCTACGTGATTGGGAACGGTGGGGGCTGTCCCATCTGTAGCACCTGGAGCCTGCCAGGGGCTCACGCTTCCCCATGTGGCTGGTGGAGACCTTCCTCCCTCTGTCCCCTGTGCCCTCAGTCACCCTTGGCTTGGGGTTTCTCAGGAGTTCCCCCCTAGGTCTCACTGGAGCGTCTCCCCGTCGGGAAGCGGCGTCTGGTTGTGTGGAACTCCAGTTCCCTGCTCGGTGGGAGTTGTGGTGGCCGTTGGGGACGTGTGACATCCGTTCTCACACCCTCGCCCTGCGCGGCGGAGACCCGGGATGGCTGGTTTTGGTGGGTGGGGGTTGCATCCCCTGTACCTCTTGAGGTTCAGCTTTCCCCAGATGTTGTGTCTCCAGATGTTGCCACGTGCAAGCCTGTGTTTCTCAGCTTTACAGCGAGGGTCGGGGTATTGACCGGCCTCCCTGGGGGTGTGGGGGTGATGGCGTTACAAGGCTGAGGGGCTAGATGCCATTTTTAAAAAAAAAAAAAAAAAAAGTCCTGATTTAAGCTTTTTTAAAAAAGATTTTTTTCGAATGTTATTCCTCTTTGATGTTTGGTTGTGATTCATTAAAGGACGAGTCTGTAGCTCCTCTTAATAGAAACTGAAAGTCGAAGTGTGTTATTTCATGTTCTGCACGGAAGGCAGCTCGACAGACCCATTCCAACATGCGAGTAAATAAGTGTCATTTGAATGAGAACTCATTAAGGTTTAATTACCCCTAAAGGCAAGAGGAAGGAATTCCAGAGAACGGGCCGTAGGAAGGAGCGTGTGTGTGCTCCCGCCAGCTGTAAAACCACTGGGGCTTCCTCCCGGGCACCCTCCTGGTTGCTAATGAGTGGGATGCCGGTTGTTAATTGTCCGACCTTGCTGACGAGGACCAGGGAGAACAGAGTTGTCTTGGCGGGGGGGGGCCACAATCGGACCCACCCACCCAAGGGAGAAACCGGCCCTGCCTTTTCTGCAGGGCTACAGGAAATTGCAGTCGTTAAAGATGGCTCCTGCCTCCTCTGAGAGCTCCTGGAGCAGCTTAGGAGGATACGGCTGGTTCCTCTCGGGCCGCTGCTCCCCGCGTTACCGCTGGCGTACACCAATTTGGGTGGCTATCGGTAAAAACTCGGATTTTCCAGACCGCGGGGAAGTGAAGCGAAGCGGGGCGCCGGCCGCAAGGCGGCGATAGAGCGCTCCGTCTGCTTAAGAGGCGGAGCCGCGGCGCTTCATTTGCTTAATGTATTTCCCGTGATGCAGCGCGGCGGGGCCCGTTCGGCAGGGCCGGCATCGAGGCCCCCAGGGAGAGCGGGGCCCCTCCGGGTGGGGCGGCTCCGCGTCCTCCGTTAGCGGAGACTGACAGCGGGAGAAACATGCCGGCGAGAGACCCTCGCTCTGACTGTACAGATATCCCGACTGCCGGCTCATATATAAACGAGGCGGCAGCATAATGGCCGGGATGTTCTGAAGACCTGCACTCTAGGCCACGCACGGAGGACGCTGGTTCCTCACGGGCCCCGCGCCCGCCTAGGGGAAAGTCCCCGGACCGCCGGCAGAGAGTGTCGGGCGCGGCCGCGCCCCGCCCGCCGCCGCCTCACGCACAAGGTCCGCCGAGAGGCCCCCGGGCTGAGCGGGTGAGCGCGGGGCGGGCCTTCGTCACCGCCAAAGACACGCAGGTAGTGCCGCAGGCGCACCAACAGAACGGGGCTCACTCTCAGGCCATCCCCTTTTACCGGGGGTGGCGGGCAACCGCCACGTTTAATAATATTGCTTCTGAGGGCTGGAAGGGACCTTAAAGACCATCCGGTTCCAACCCCCTGCCCTGGGCAGGGACACCTTCCACCAGACCAGGTTGCTCCAAGCCCCATCCAGCCTGGCCTTGAACCCCTCACAGCTATAGGTACGTGGGAAAATGGAGATTCCAAACTAAAATGCTATCAAAGAACCCACCCTAAAAGAAACATCTAAACAAGGCCACTGCTCTACGAAGTTCTCTTGTTGGTTTTTTTCGGTTAAGAAACTGTAATGAATTCCCCCGTGTCCCAGTTCCATCTGCTAAAAGGGGTATCATGGCTGGCTGGAGCTAAGGTCTCCCCAGCTGTTGTCCCCCCGTGGTGCAGGTGACACCACCACCTGCGGCACAGGCTGAAGAGCTGGTGTCAACAAGCTGGAGCTTCTGCCGTGATCGGTGTGGGCTCGTTCTCTTCTTTTTTTTGGCTCAAAAGAACACACTAGAGGCAATTTGGGCTGGTTTTCTCTCTGTTCGCAGACAAAACTCTCTCACTTGTAGTTTATGGTGAACGTTGGTCTTCAGATTTGTTAACAGGAGAGAAGAGGTCACAAATCCAACCCGTCTTGGCTGCAGCTGACAAGAAGCTGCCATGGGATGACATGGTCCAGTGGTGCAGAGACTTGAGGGGGAAGAGCACGCCTTGAAAGGGTTTTGGTGCTGTCTCTCTCCTTTGCAGACCCATCCCCCAGCTCTACCAGCTGCAAACCGCAGAGAAGATAACAGCAACATCTCCTTGCCAGAATATTTTTTTAAGCTTTTCTTTACGCTAAAACGGGCATTTTTTGCTGAGCTGGTCCCCGTGGAGCACTCCCAGCCCCTGCAGGTGAGGATGTGGACACTGCAGCAGAGGTTCCCACCTGTCCCCAAGACACGCTCAAGTGCCAACCTTCAGAAGAGCGGGTTTTGTGTCCACACCTGGCAATAGTTTCAAAGATGTGATAGGCTAATTTTGAAAAACAGCACACCATAATTTCTGAACGCAAGAAATTGTCTCACAATTATAGCTCAATTGTTGTAACGAATCTATGATCTGAATGGTCCCTTCCAACCTAGACAATTCCATGATTCTGTGACTCTATGATTAATAAAGCAAATGCAAACTCTGACAGTTCTTGGGAAAAAAAAAAAAGAGTATATCAATCATATGTTAATGATAGAGAATAATACTAATTTTTGGTAATTTGGAGTAAGTGGAGGCACTAAAAAATTTGCACAGCAGCAGCAGCAGCCCTAAGAAACACACAATGCCAGTGACATTGTGCTAGAGAGGTATTTTCAAGATATGAAATCACTCTCTGGTGCTATTTGCAGTGACTTTTCAGTTGTACTAGAGATTAACCATTTGTACTAGGTTTGGATAAGTAGATTCCAAAGGGGAAAAAAAAAATCCACACTAGGAAAGAGGAAAAAAATGAGGCTTCCTCCTGCCTGGTGTGGAGTTTTAATGGCGTATGCTAGAACTCTTCTCAGGGTTTCAGATGAACTCTGAAATTCATCAATGGTAACTACAGGCATGTAATTACCCCAATTCTGCACTGACATCTGTGACAACAGGCCTGGGCTCTCCTTACAGACAGAGGAGACATTTTTAGGGCAAGACCTATTTATACTAAGATTTTCTCTCATTTGACATATTTGGCAGGATGGCTTCCACCTTTATTTCTCCAAGTTGGAAAGGAAAATGAACATCCCCATACGGGAGAGTATCATGAATGTCTTAAGCCACCAACGACTGAAACTTCCTGCAGGTGCACTGCCTGCCCTCATTTCCCAATCTGGATGACAAAGGTGTGATTGTGTGTGTTTGTTCCTCTCAAGAGGAAGAAGAATGAATGAGTTTTTCACAGGAGCTGCATTGAGTAGCAGAATCCCAGCCACACAGGACACATGTCAGCTCAGGTAAGAGCACATAAAAGCCCCTTTGTTTATTGTGTGAAAAAAAAGACTCAGTTCTTTTCCGTTTAAAGTCATCTGGATTCTCCCATTACTCCAATGGAAGAGGATCAAGCTTCAGGCAGAAAACTTGGAATGTCTCCAGTTTTTGAACAGATGTTTGCATTTGGAGAGGAAGAACATGCACCTCCCGATCGGTGCGGGATGTTTGTTACTCAGTGCTAGAGAGCTCTTTGATACAGGATGAGGCCAGCTGGAAGAAAAAACACATGCCAGTGTTTTCAGGTTTAGTTTATCACCCTATTGAAATTATCTGATATTAGCCCATGTCTGACTTTTAGGTGTCCTACACTTGTAGGTGTAAATGAAATAATAATGGTTGTTTCCACATGATTTGTGTTCCACCAGATAAATCAGGCCTAACATTTAAAAGAAATCAAAAGTGAGAAATAAAAAAAACAAAAAACAACCAACTTTACAGGGAAGTATCTTTTTTGGATGACCTGATGTTAGAGAAGTTTTCAAGAATAGCTTACCTGGACAAACACACGATGATCTCTGTAGCTCTGGCAAACACAGCCTCTTCCTGGAGTATCACCTATACGAAGGTCAGCTATGGCCTTTCTATATGACCTTTCTATGGCCTATGCCTTTCTTCAGCTGATCTGGCTTTTATTCTTTCTTTCTTTTGCCTTTCTTTTCTCGGTATCTTGGAGAATTCTTCATCCTCTTCATCCCATGGAAAGCAGAGACACGTACCTGCCAAGAAATACATATCGTCAAAAATCAGTCCTGTTCCATTTGTTTAACAGAAGCACCCTGGTGTCATCCAGTGAGCATTTCCACTAAATGCTAATTAGTTCTTTCATAATCACAGCCCCTTATGGACTTGTCCTCATCGATAATGCTGCTTTTCACTATTTTTTTCCCCAGGCTGAAACCCCTCCTGCGCTATCAATGGAAAAAAAAATCGATCCACTTGATGTATTATTAGGTGAAACAGGACAGGAATCTGTCCAGCTACGGTTTGAGGATGTAAAATCAGGATTACAATAGATGAGAGGCAAAACTTCAAATGCGAGAAATAAGATTTGGATTAAATATCTGAAAATATTTTATCACAGTAAAATCTATAATATAATGAAATAATCTTTCGCAAAAAGAAGAATACTCTGGATTCTTCTGGATATCCCAGGAATACTCTGGGATTTTTAAAAGCCATACTGGCAAATGATAAAGCAACAAAACTGTTGGGATCTACTCCCCATGAAAAGTGGGGGTAGTTCAGAGACATATAAATAGATTTCAGTACATTGAACATAGGACTTCTGTGTATTATTTACTCTTGAGAGACAACCACTGCGGCGGGTTTTATTCAAAACCCAAATTCAAGACCCAAATAACACATCCCCGATACCACTGTGAATGACAACCTCAAGCTGACAACGCTCCACTTAGTGGAGAGGGTTGGTGGAAATATCTGGCCGTTCTGCCTGTCTGTCTCTACAAATAGCAGGGTTTTGCTCTACCGGGCCTCTTTTCCTCTCCAGATTATTCTGTCATTGAAAGAAGAGACACAGTTGGGTCACGGAGGCTGTCAATCTGCAAACTTGAGATCAATACATCAAAATTCCCCAGTGGTTGCTCCCACCAGCTTTGAGGCATGATCAAACCAGAGAACTCAGCCTTCTACTCTTGCTTTCCTCCCTCCTGAAGCTTCAAACATGCAGCGAGATGAGGCTTCTTTCTCCTAGGGAAATCTGCTCTAACATTACTGCTGCGTTCTTAAGACCACATAAAATTTAAATCTTTATTTTAGTGTTGGAAAGCAGCAGAGATCATTTAAATTCAGGAGATGTTAGCTGATCTCTGCTGTACCTTAGATACTGCTTCCCCCATAGTGACAAACAGCAAGTTTTTAGCACAGAAATCACCTGAAACAAATGTTACGAATTATTCTAAGAAGACTTTCTTGGCTATTTCGTTACCAACGGTGCATGCACAGGTTCTTGTCAGGAAAAAAGCGATGCCAAAATGTTATTTTAAAATTAACATTTAGTTGTAATTAACATTTAATTTTAAATAAC
The DNA here is from genome assembly GCA_004320125.1 of Scolopax mira. Lineage (NCBI taxonomy): Eukaryota > Metazoa > Chordata > Aves > Charadriiformes > Scolopacidae > Scolopax > Scolopax mira. The sequence continues at coordinate 34,783 of BJBW01007121.1, read as the reverse complement.
ATATTAGTTTTTAATGGAAAATTTTTGCTTTATTTTTCTGCTCTGTAGGGGAAATCTCTATTTCTCAGCTTTATTTTTTCTTGAGACGACAGGATGATACAGCCGTTCAAATAAGCAGAAACACAACCCCTCAAAACAGCCAACATCTTTCTAAAGAATATTGTATCACTTTTCTTAATCCAGGCCCTTTTGCACTGGTATGTGGGTAGTGCTTTTGGCCTGTACAGTAAGTGCTATCTGTAAGTGTTATATGAAAGAATTCAATTGAGGAGGCTTCAGTTACTCAGAAGTGACAGCTATGAACACCCTACAGTAAAGCCTCAGCGGTTCACTGCCGACGGAAGCGGAGGTAACTAGGTTATTTTCACTTTCTAAATCTATTTGTGCAAAAACGAGACGAGTAGCATAGAATGATCTGAGGCTTAGGGATCTGAGCCATCACAACACACACAAAAAAGCAGCAGCTGGTTTTACTGGTGTTACAGATTTTAAGATGAAGGCGTCCTCTTAAGAACACGAACACAGTGAGTTGCAGATTTCCTGTTTTTCCGGCCAGAGTGACATCAGCGTAATAAAGAATGTTTTGAAAGTACTGCCTACAACTTTGTTTTCATTCATTTCCACGGACTTGCCAGCACTCTGCTGACTCGGGCAAAGCCACTCGGGCAGCCACAATTACTCAACGTTTCAGACATCTGAAAATCACTGTCATGCAGGACACCAGCTTAGCAGCTGAAACTTAAAAGTGTGTTTAAGTATTAAATATTAAACTGGGGTCTTAAGAAAATAATACTTGCAGACTGCTATCAGGTGAGATGCTGATTTGCGGGCTGGTCAGATGAAGACAGTGAGGTTCAACATGTGAATTCTGTCATCAGACAAGCCATCTGGCACAGATCAGGTATTCACAGAATCACAGGTTAAAAAAAAAAAAAAAAAAAGTAGGCTGGAAGGGATCCTGAAATATCCAAGGATGGAGACTATACAACCTCTCTGTGCAACCTGCTCTGCTGCTGCTCAACGACTTCCCTAGAGCATGCCATCCTGAAATGTTATTGACAGGATTAGTATGTTACCTTTAAGTGGCAATAGTATATTATCTGTAAGTGGGAATGTAAAATAGAAGGGTTTTTTTAGGGTTTGGATTATTTTTTTTCCATTTTACCTTTTAATTCAATTATCTCTGAAGCTGATTTTTTTCCAAGTTTGCCAGATACCATATATTCCCTCACTTTTTTTCACATTCCTGAAATATAAATGCAACGTAATGCATTTATGTACATAATGTACAAAATGTACAGGTCTCCTCAAGATGTTTCAAGACTTCACAATATTACCTTTTTCCCCTGACATTTACCAATTATTATTCACGCAGGAAAGATCAGAAACAGGTCTGACAGAGAGGTGGGGATGAAATCTCAATTTTTTAGTAATTCAATCTGCTTTTTATCATTCTCCCAGTAGGGAAACGTGCGCAGTATATTTTTTGTTTCCTACTTTATTTCTTGCAGCCAATATTTGCTACACATTCTGCAACAGTCTTGGGGGAGACAGAATTTTCTGTCAAAATCGGGAGATTTTTTGGTGGGCGAGTGGGTTTTACAAGGCTAAATTTCTTTGACATCTTATTTAAGATTCTCTGAAATTATTCTTTGGGATAAAATGTCACTCAGCTTCCCTAAGTAATAGCTAATCACACATCAGTTTGCTCTTATTGTGGTCAAGAACAGTCTAAACTGCTGCTTCTCTTAATTGGACGATATGGATTAATTAGAAGCCTCACCCTATCAACTGGTACAGGGAGAAAAGGTTGACTATGGAGCACATTCTTGTGTACCAGACAGAAACTTGCCTTCCTGGTACATTGCCTGTCGCTATGCTATCGGTACAAACCTCACCTCACGACAAAACCTGCTCTTCAGCAATAAATCCTTGCAGATAGAGCTCATGGCAGCAGTTGGGAAAACAATACACAAGCCATCCGCAATAAAAAATGAACGTGTGTGTCTATTATTGCGATAAAACTTACTCGTGTTCCCCTCCTGTCAGACACGATGCCTTCGGAAAGCTGCTTTTCAAGAGATTGAGCTCCAACAGCGCTGATATATTATTTACTATGCCAAAATAGTCCAAGAAAATGAGAGGAAGGGGCAAGATTTCAGCAGCAAGCCTACAAACTTCTTTTCTTCTTCCTCAAACGCCTTTTTTATTATCCCCTGAAAAAAAAAAAAGTGTATTACCTCCCGAAAAGGTGTATTACCTCATGAAAAGGTGTATTATGTCCCGAAAAGGTGTATTACCTCATGAAAAAGCATATTATCTCCAGAAAAGGTGTCTTACCTCCTGAAAGCGCTGGGGTTTATGATTGAAAGGGCGGAACGGAGTTTCACGGCCTGTACGCAGGGAAGGAGCGCACTCCATGACAGCCAGCACCCCTGAGAGAAACTCCTCAGCCTCCCCCGGGGACAGAGACTATTCAGGGAAGAGCCGACAACCAGGGGGACACCGACCGTTGGAGCCGTTAGCGACCGTTAACGAGCGCCCCCTTCCCCGCTCCCCCCCCTCCCCGCGGGGATCTCTCCCCTCAGACACCCGCGGTCCATACCCGCCCCGCTAACCCCACCGCGGCGGCAGAAGCGGACTGAAAACCGGCGGCCAGGCGGCGCTACTCACCCCCCCGCGCCGGCCCTTGCTCCCCGTCTCGCCTCACACAGCTGCGGGGTACCCCCGCTGCACCCCCACCACCGCCCCCCTCAGGGGAAAAACGTGTGCGCCTTTAAGAGAGGCTCCGCCCTCGCACCGGTCCCCGCCCCTTGCCGCCCGTCGGGCCAATAGGAGCGGGAAAGAGGGGAAGGCGGGAGAATGCGAACCCCTGGCGGCGCCGCCGGCCGCGCCTTATAAGGGCAGGTCCTGGCGCATGCGCGCAGCCCGGCGGGCAGGGGCGGGGGCTGTGAGCGGGGTTCGGCAGCAGCGGTACCGCGGCGGGAAGGGGCGCGGGAGCCGCGGCCCGGGGAGGCGGCTCGGCTCGGCCCGGCCCTGGGAGGGCAGCTCGGCGGCGGTCGGCGGATGTGCTGCTGGGGTGGGGGGATGATGCTGGCGGGGCCGCAGCTGGTGGCGGGGCCGGCGGCGGCGGGCGGGGAGCGGGCCCGGCTGCTTTCCCTGTACGTGCAGGATTACCTGGAGTGCGTGGAGTCGCTGCCGCTGGACATCCAGCGCAACGCCTCGCTGCTGAGGGAGATGGACACGCAGTGCCAAGGTGGGCGCCGCCACGGCCTCCGAGGGGGGGGGGGGGAGAAGAAGAAGGGGGGGGGGATACGGGGAGGGGGGCGGTTGCCCGCCCGCCGCACATGCGCCCGGCGCGGAGGGGCCGGGGCGGGCCCGGCGGGGGGAGGTGGGAGCCGGCGGGGCCGCGCTGCCGGGCGCTAGGCCCCGGCTCGGCTGGGCCGCTCCCGTTTACCCCCCGCCTCACCCCCTCCACCTTCCCCGGCGGTAAATGGCTGCGCTGCCGGCCGGGAGGTGCGGGGGGTGGGCTGCGCCGAGCGCCCGTGGTCGGGGAAGGGGTCGGAGGAGAGGGAAGTTGCCCGGAACTTCAGCCAAAGACGCGGCCTCTGTCCAAAATGAGGGTTAAAGAGCAATTAAATCCGCTCCCCGCCTCGCTCGTGGGATACCCGGCTGCCGGGTCTTCTAATTAAGTGCCCCACCGCCTGGTGGAAAGGTGGGACCCCCCCCCGGGGAGCGTTCAGAGGGGCTGGAGCCCCTCTGCTGTGAGGACAGGCTGAGAGAATTTGGGGGGTTGAGCCTGGAGAAGAGAAAGCTCCGGGGAGACCTTAGAGCCCCTTCCAGTCCCTAAAGGGGCTCCAGGAGAGATGGGAGGGACTCGTGGTCAGGGAGGGGAGCCACAGGATGAGGGGGAACGGTTTTAAACTGAAAGAGGGGAGATTTGGATGAGATCTCAGAAAGAACTTCTTTAGTGTGAGGGTGGTGAGAGCCTG
>BJBW01007121.1:0-30666 GCA_004320125.1 Scolopax mira | reverse complement strand
GAACTGGATGGTCTTTAAGGTCCCTTCCAACCCAACCCATCCTGTGACTCTTGCTGGCACTCTGCAGCAGAAGCCGAGCGGGGTTCGGTCCCGTGGAGTGGGAGCTGGATCCTGATCACCCCGTGTCTCCCTCCCTCCAGGGGGGCTTTCTCCAGCCTGGGTCAGAGGGGAGGGTTAAGTCCTTTCAGACATTTAAACTGGCCACCCTGGAAGACTGCTATTTTAAACGAGATTCTTTCTATTATCTTTCTAATTGCCTAGGAGGATACATAAGAACAGGCTTTTGTAAGTTTTCTGTGTTTTTAAAGTCTACCCTTAGACTTGTCTGTAGCCTTTGGCATTGTTGGGCAAGGCTGGTGCTTTACCCTGACCTGTGGTGAGTAGCCAGCCCTCCACGTCTGCCTTGAATAAATTCAATCATTTATTTGAGGTATTATTACAGAAGTTATCAGCATAACTCCTGTATGTATTCCTCCAGCTGCTAATACGCTGATGGGCCAAAGCAGAAGTTTGTTGCTGGTTTTCCCATGAGCCTTCAACTGTAAAAAAAAAACTGTAACAAAAATCCCCAAACCCTAAAAATTGCACAAAAATATTTTTTTAGGCCGTAGTGTGAAGGTAAAAAGCAGTGCTAGATATCTTCAGCTAAATTAAAAAGTAGTGATAGCTCGTGCAGGAGGGACAAAGCCACTCCTATGCTTGAAAAACTGAAATTCTTATAGCTTTTATTACCTCCACCAAACTTAATCACATTATCTGTAATGAACACCTGGCCCTGGTTTGTGTTGGTGTTTTTTAGGGGGGGGTGTGTGTTTTTTTTTGTTTTTTTTTTAAGAGGGGTTTCACAGCTATTTAGTTGAGCATATGCTTATGCTTTTCAGGGACAGAGAGTAAGTTGGGTTTTTTTATCTGGGTATTTTTTATCAGAGGCACAGCTGAAGATGCAGGGAAACAAAGCTTGTGTTCTTAATGGCAGTGAAAATGCTAGGCTTGAGAAAAAATAGGTTGAATTATTGGACGGGCAAAGCAGTGATTTTTATCTTCCTCTAGTGAAAATCCGGAACGGAAAAAAAAATGCTGTTGGCTGCTTATGTCATACAGGTTTCAGAATTTATAGTAAAAAGTGGCCGTTTGTGCTTAAGCTACTGTCTCAAGATGTCAGGGGGGAAAAAATCACTGTGAACGATGTTGAGATAAATATCTATGGCTTCCATTTAGCACACACTCGAATTATTTCACAACTGCACAACGCAGACAAATTCTTTAAAAGCGGAAGCTGGTTTGTGAAACGCAGGTCTTCAGGGAGAGATAGATTGTACTGTGTATCTCCTCACTTTAGAAGTAAATAGTTCAGTACCATTCATAAATTCCCTTGCCTGTTCAACTAAAATCCTGAAGTTGTTTCTGAAGGAGCCAGTGCTGTATCTGGCACTGTGACTCAAGTTTCACTGTCAGTTCTACTAATCTATTTCTTTCCACATTCATGATTTGTTTTCTATGTATAGATCTAATGTGACTTTTGGCCTGGAAAAAACTGTTTTCAAATCCAGCAGTATAGAACAACTGAGTAAAGTAGAGATTATGAATGGTTTATAAGGCATGTGTTAGTCTCATATTTGGGTTCATTAAACTTGCTTCTAAAAACTAAATTATACAGAAGATTCATGGCAATTCATCCAGTTATTTTGCATGACTTGCAAGAAGGGGAAAAAAAAATGCTTAGAAGTCAAACTGTGGGCCACTTATTACTAGTAGCTTAAAAGCATCCTGGGATGCTCTAAATAGGAGGTCACTGATTCTGAAAAGTTCAGCTGCAGTTTAAAATTCGACTGGCCGTAATTTATCTTGGTCACAGAAAAAGCATTTTGAGTCCTTTAAGTTGATTTAAATTCTGGTTGAAAGCTTGCTATGGTGTAGCTTCAGTTGTCATAATCCTCTTGTAACGATGCCTACTTGAAAGTGTAACACCAAACCTCTAGAGGAATAAGGAGGGGAAGGCAGTGGTCCTGGATATCCTAATTCTGGAGTGTAATATATTGTGATATGTAAGGATGATGTGAGTTTTGAGTTCCTTCCTGTGATAGGATGCTATTGCTTTGGTTTGTAGGCCAGGGCTTTGTGTATTTCCTTGAGCGTGTTCCGTCTTGTGTAATTATTCCTATTGCCTTTATTTTATAGAAGCGTTAAAAGAAATAGATGATGTCTATGAAAAATACAAGGCAGAAAGCGATCCCGTTCAGAAGAAACGCTTGCAGCAGCATCTCCAGCGCGCGCTCATCAACAGCCAAGAACTCGGAGATGAAAAGATTCAAATAGTTACTCAGATGCTAGAACTGGTAGAGAATAGAGCCCGGCAAATGGAAACGCACTCTCAGTGTTTTCAAGACCTGTCTGAGAACGAAAAACCCCTGGAAAAGGCGAAGATGGAGTCCTGCCAGCCGGAGAGATCTTCACGGAGACCTCGTCGCCAGCGAACCAGCGAAAGCCGCGACCTCTGCCATATAGCGAATGGCATCGATGACTGCGACGATCAGCCCCCTAAAGAAAAAAGGTCCAAATCTTCCAAGAAGAAAAAACGTTCCAAAGCCAAGCAGGAGAGGGAGGTCTCGCCTGTAGAATTTGCGATCGACCCCAACGAACCCACTTACTGCTTATGCAACCAGGTGTCTTACGGCGAAATGATAGGGTGTGATAACGAACAGTGTCCTATCGAGTGGTTCCACTTCTCCTGTGTTGGACTCACCTACAAACCCAAGGGGAAATGGTATTGCCCCAAGTGCAGAGGAGACAGTGAGAAAACCATGGACAAATGTACTGACAAATCAAAAAAGGATAGAAGATCGAGGTAGTGAAAGCAGTTCATGTTTTAAAGAGTTGCTCCTTTTATATTAAAGTGTTTAATTTCCAGAGAACGCTGTTTTAGGAAATGCATAAGACTATGCAATAATTTTTAATCTATAATATTAATGGAGTATTAAAAGCTGTTATACCTTCTGTGATCTTTAAATTTCTGCACTGAATAACCAAATAGTTGAAACAGGGTGGCTTCAGACCTTCACAGAAGACATTACAAGCATATGGCGCTTGGTTTCAATTTAACCCCATTAGTGTTTTAAAAAAACCCCAAACCTTATGAGTCTTGAAATAATGGTGGTGGGAAAGATACTGAAGAACCTTTCATGTTATGGGAAAGGCAGAAAGGCATCGACAGGCCTGCTAGAATCTTAACAACTGAATTTGTTTTTTATCCCAGGTCTTAGGTTTTCAGGGTCTGGTTTGGTTTTTTTTTTGTGTTAACATCACACATTTGGAATTAGGGTTTTTGAATTCAGCTGTAACTGTAAAAGTCTTCCAAGCTAAAAACAGACCTCTTCAGTGACTTTCATATGACCAGTATGTTATTTCAAGGAAGAAAATACCACTAACTTAAGCTTTTTTTTTTTTGTCAATATTAAACTCTTGTCTCTGTGACTTTACACTTGGGAGTCAGTTTTTGGCTACGATAGAATTATGGTGTATAAAGTTTTGGATATTCTTAGTGGATTTTATTGGGGTCCTGTCAAACATCCTGATGTAGTCTTTACTGTTTAAGATGGTCTCTCTAATGCTGAACCTATTTCCTTGATCTGTTATGTTTTGTCGCTGCCTATAAAAGCTTTGAAAGGGTATAAGGATCCCTTGAGAGGAGGAGATACTGACATCTCAAGGAGCAAAAATTGCAGATGTGCTGAAATCTTCATTCTAATAGATCTCCAGAGAGCTGAAACGGGACTGGTATTCTCTGGGATGTAAACTTTGCTTTTCTTAAGTGATATTTGGGCACATGTGTGGCCACAACTGGATTTAGATACAGGACCGTAGTTCTTGGGAAATTGTCTACAAAGCCTGAAGGCAAAAGCTTTCAATAAATGTTTTGATAGCTAATAAAAAAAAAAAAAGTCATGGCTGGCACAGAGCCAGCAGACAAATCCCAGCAGGTTTCTGTCAGGGTAAGTACCAGTGTTGTCCTGAAGTATGCTGGTGGTGTCTAAACACTCCATGGGTGGTGGGTAAAAAAAATGAAGTTCCTCACCCCCCACACCTCAGAGGAGGTGCAAAAAAGATGAAAACCAGCTGTTTCTGCCCCTTTGCAAGAGGAAATGCTAATGGAGGAGGAGTGAGTGATGTATACCAAAGCCCATGGTTCCTGCTCAGTGATGGTCTTCATTGAGATAACCTATGACCTGGTGGTCTTGGCAAGGCAGGCAGAGCAGCTCTGTGGGGGTTATCTCCAGGTGGGCTGCAAGAGCTCAGAAGGTCCCCATTAGGACTTTGTTTTTTGCTGCTGAGATCTCCCTTGATAGCACAGAGGAGAAAGCAACACCATCTCTGGCCAAACCTGATGGAGAAGCAGTTGTGCTGAGTTGAGAGCAGCCCAAGAAGGTAGATGAGCCAAAAGCAAGCCATGATGGATGGATGGATGGGTGAATGCCATGAAAACTCCCTCCTGCATCTCCAGGAGAGGGCTGTGGTGGCCAGGGCTGGATGTGCTGCTCTTGGTGTAAAGGATGCCTCAGAGCTCTTGGGCCAGATGGTATGAATCAACCTGCAGGACTCTAAATATTATAAGCAATGTAAAATACTGAGCCTGTTTCCACAGCTGTGATCTGATTCCGTAACAGGATTTAGCATTTGCAAGTAACACTGGGTAACATATGGCAGGGGAGCCTGAAGCTGGTGTTTTGAATTTTTGCTCGAAAATGGTAGGTGTGTTAAGTGGACTGGTCCCACTGGGGAGACCCAAACCACAATAAGCAAATGGCTCTGGCAGGACACTACCCCAAGGGCTCTGACCATCAGTAGAGAAGGTAAACCTTATCCCAAGGACGGGCTTTCTTTTCCAGGCCTAGTGGCTCATCGAAGGTTACAAAAATAGGCTTTCTGAGGGGGCTGGATCATGGCTACTGATGGAGAAATCAAAGTGTTGTAAGTCCCCCTCGGCATTTTATTAATTTTTTATGTTTGTTGCAGCTTAATTATTCTTAAATTTCCCTCTTGGGAAGACTGGTTGGAAGCCTTGGACCGAGGGCTATAGCAACAACCTCCACCTAAAACGGTGATGCTCCTAGTATGAAAAAAACCCAAAACTTAATTAAACACTGAAGTTGCAGAACAAAGCACAGGTGAAATTGTTACTATTAACATTACTAATTCATCTCAAAAAGTATTGCTTCAAACTTCTGCTGGCTAAATCAGGAATACTTTATTCCAAGGCAGAGGAGAAAGCTGGGAGCCTTATGTAATTGTTCATCTGGAATAATTGCTAAAGTAGGAAGTGAACATTGTGGTGTGACAGAAAGGAAATTTTAGATTCTGAAAGCGGTCCAGATAAATATCTCTGATGCAGGGATGCTTTCTTTTATGCTAATGCCCCATTCTAGTAAGGAATATGAATTCTCCAGGTTTCCAGTGAAGAGATTGCTGGAGGAACAGCATTTACTTTGCCTAATACATGAAATTGCTCCAATGCAGAAATAATTCAATTCCTAAGCAGCTTAGCTGTGTGCCTCAAGTATACATGGGTGCATCTGAATTTAACCTCTTTTAAATAGTCTGGTGAATTTGTTGTTAAAATCTACATGGGCGATGATCTGATGTTATCTGGCACTTAGCATTTCACTGCCTTTTTTAACCAAACCCAGATTTTGTGGTTTTTGCATCCGTTTTCGTGGAAGATCAATGGTAATTGCTGAAGATGCACATAAGATGCTGGTGTGAGATCAGAAAGGTAAGTAGAGAACTCTTAAGGTTTTTTTTCCTTAATGTTGAGTTCCTTTTCTTAAAGGGATGCCCACCTCTTTAGAAGTGAAAACAGAAAGTAGACACTTAAACTGGTTCATCTTCAAGATCATGTATTGACTGTCATGAAGCAAGTCTAGCTTTTTGAAAAAAAAATACATATACAGGCAACAAATGCTCTGGAAATCAATAGAAGTATGTGTAGCTACAGAGGAAAGAGCTTCCTTTTTGTGAAAATTAATGTACATCCTAATTCAGTGTAGGTTAGATCTTGTTTTCTTCAATAGGGTGCCCTTTTAAGTTCTTGCTTTTTGCCTTTTGATCTTGAAGTAATGCAAGTTCCAGCAGAAGTGGCAAAAGGTCCCCATAAACTAAAAGGAGTGGTATCAGATAAGAGTTTCTGGATCACTGTCCTATGGATCAGTTTGATCCATGACAAAATAATCAATTCATCAAAATAAAAAAACATGCCTAATAGAAAGTTCACTGTTTAGAAAGCAAAATGGCAATTTAACACTAATTGCTGTCTGTTATGAGGTCATCCGAGGTCTCTGGAATTGTGGCAGGTCTGGAATAGCACATAAGGTTAATACGGGTTTCCTCCAGATGATTACCGTTCCTCAAGGATTACTTTATTCATTTGTCTAAGCTGCCCGAATCCAATTACAGTTAATTACCAGCCCTGATAGGTACAGATTCTTTAAGGGTAGATTTATTTTTTTTTTATGCTGTTGTACGTTTGTACCTGTTGGGTGCTAAAAAGCACAGTGATAATACTCCTATATATTTAAATTGGTTTTAACTGTATTTCCCTGCCAAGTGTTAACTGATCTGCACACCCAGAAATGGTAACTTGGTACTGACAAGTCCTCAAACTGGTACAAAAGGGCAGTAAGTCAAACACCCTGTTCTTCCCTGAATTTATCTAAGGATTTTCCATTTTTGGATGTTCTTTTAGAGCTGAAGCGTGGGCCTCTGTGAAGAACATGGTGTTTCCTAATTTCGAAGAGTTTTTCTTCATTCAAAAGCTTGAAGGTAACTACTACAATTTGTCTGAATTCGTAGTTAAAAACTAGCAGTTTGGTGCTTCTGTGGCTTGTACCGTTTCTGACTGCAACAGGGCTGATTCTTAAGAGTCTTAGTCTGGGTTTTTATTCAACCACTCTCCTGGGACAAAGCTGCAGCCATGGCTGCACCAGTAAATCAAGGGCTTAGAGTTCTTTCTCCCTTTTACTTGCATACATACTTCTTTTATTTATAGGTCTCATCTCCAATAGCTCTTCAAGCCTTTGATCTCAAAGATCACCCAGTTCCTCCCACCAGACCAGGTTGCTCCAAGCCCCATCCAGCCTGGCCTTGAACCCCTCCAGGGATGGGGCAGCCACAGCTTCTCTGGGCAACCTGGGCCAGGCTCTCACCACCCTCAGAGCAAAGAATTTCTTCCCAAGATCTCATCTAAATCTCTCCTCTTTCAGTTTAAAACTGTTCTCCCTCATCCTATGGCTCCACTCCCTGATCAAGAGTCCCCCACATCTCTCCTTGAGCCCCTTTAGGGACTGGAAGGGGCTCTGAGGTCTCCCCAAAGCCTTCTCTTCTCCAGGCTGAAATTCCCCCAACTCTCTCAGCCTGTCTTCATAGGAATTCTTGGCTGTTAGCCAAGTCTAACTGGCTGTTAGCAGAGTCTTTTTTTCAGGTAAACGGTCAGTTGGTTTTGCATCAAATCCTCTCAACATGATGAGGAAGGCTCTCCCTCAAACCCACAAGAACTGTTTTTCTGTGCATTACTAGTTGGGTAAGTCATTTTGCTCTCAGTGGTAAAACCAGATGTTACTGTGCAAGTGTTCAAGTCCCACAGGCTGACGTACCCTGCAAGGAAAAAGATGTATTTTTTTACTATTATCATGCTTCTTTTATAATGCTTGCTGTGAAAGTGTTGGAAAAAAGCTTGAAATCCTCTCTTTTGTGCCAATTCTGCGATTATCCTGCAGTCTTTGGAACAGCTCGAGGATTATGGATTTCCATTACAGCTGGTCAGTAAACAGTTCTATTTAGTAAAAATTCTGGCAAATTTTTCATTAAATGAAGCTGTCATTTGCCTTACAATCCATGTCTTTTCTTAAGGTCAAGCTTGTATTGCACTTGAATCCTTTCTAATTATTGGTTGAGGTACAGTAAGAGTTTTAAAAGCTTATTTTGACAAATTCTGCTTTTTTTCCCTCCACCTATTTCCACATTCTTTTGGCTTTCTGGTCTGGGCAAGTTCAGTATGAAGTCAGTCAGTGATGTTTTAACTGCAGGTGTTGGACTGGACTGCACCTCTGTTCTGCTGCAGAACGTTACTGACCTCAGCATGGCCAATTTCCTACTTCTCAGAGATGTGCTTCATGCATAAATACACGTCGGGGAAGTTCTACGCAGCATACCCACAGCTTCCATCTGCAATTACTTCTCCTCTTCCAGAGGTCTTTTAGCACTTAGTGGGCAGGCAGAAAATCAAATCCTCCCCAAAGTTTGGCTTCTGCCTGCTTAGGGAGCACCTTCCCTGGCAACAGTGGAAGAGGTGAATGAATTGCGCCGCAGTGATTAACCGCGCACGTTAAGAGTAGTTGAAAGTTACAGTTTATAGTTGTAAGAGTGAGGGGGAAGCAATTTGGGTACTTCCCTGGTTGAAAGTAGTGTGCCTTAAGAAGCCAAAAAGGAAACTTTCATCTCCCACTGAGAAACGGAATCAAATAACAAGAATTCTAGAACCTTTGAGAAAAACTTTCCGTAGAGAAATTAGGATAAATCCTGCCCCAATTTAAATAAAATTCTGTTGAGCAGGGTTCTACCCGGCATACAGATTTCCAGCTTCCTTTGACTAAAGCCTAAAAAAAGATTAAAGCTCCATGGCAACTGCTATCTTAACTCCTGACAGCCATAGTATAAATTACATCTTGGAAAAACCTAATACTGAAAGTTTTATTTAGGTCACCAGTCGGGCTAGGAAACGGTAGGCTTAGAGACACCACCTCAGACTTCATGCTGCCCCTGCCTGGTCTCAGCAAGGCAGAGATTTTTATTTTTTTTTTTTGTGGGAGGCAAACTGGATGCTATATAATACACAGGATGGATTTAAAAACATGTCAAGTTTCAGGTGTGTACATTTGTTTCATGCTTTTGGTGCAAACACTGCAATTTACTTGCAAGTGTAACATGCCAGCGAGGAATACAGCAGGATTCATCTAGGAGACAGTGGTCCAGAGAGGCACTGTGTGAGGTTACCACAGTAGCTGTGTCTGCTGGCAGGGGAGGAACAGTATTGGTTTATTTATTATTTCTATTTTTTATTTTTTTTGATGGAGAGAGGTTTTGTAATTAACTAATTTGCCCACAGGTGCCCTCAGTGTTCATGCTTGTGCCACAGAAGCTATCTGTCCCTTTCAGGCTTGTAAAGAAATACTGCTTCCTTGCTGTTTGAAATTGAAAACAAATAGGGTATTAGATTGAGTGGTGGAAATTAATACAAATATTGAAAATCTAGAGTAAAGGGAACCTGTGGTAAAGAACAACAAAACCCCCCAAATTTCTGCCACTTGCATGATGATTATCTGGTACTGTTATTTCCTTAGTTCCACTTTCCTGTTCTTTGACTATTTTTGACCCTGTCGTCTCTGAACTGTTCAGGTCTTGAAGAATGCCTTTGATTGTTGCCTGAGGAACACTTTATCAGAGCCATGGAAATAGGCTGGTGCCCAAGACAGGGAGGGATTGCTGGGATCCCTCCTGGGGATCATCCATCCTCCTCTCCAGAGCAGGGACAAAAAAGAGGGGGCTGCACATTCCCTACTCTGTCAGCTGCTGGGGGACAGACACAGAATTATGCCAAGGCTCCTTTTGACCCCATCAGATAGAAAAGTTTAAATCCTCATCATCCATTTTAAAGGAGAAAGTACCCATAATTTCTCAAATAAAAATAAAACCAAATTAATATCAAAACCATATCAGAGTTGCAGCCCACTATATACCTAAGTTATTGCCTACTTAGAAATGTCAGTCTTGTAAATGTTTAATACTAATATGCTATCTATTACTGGAGAAGGCTGAGAAATAGAATTGGAGAAGTGTTACCAATATAATACTCAGTTTTACAGACCTGTAGGGCTGCTTTTGCCCTCTCCTTCAGCAGCTGGAGTTTGCTGATCACAGTATGATGTTACACCTTCACAACCTGGAACAATGTTATGCTGGTGTTCAGATGGTTCCCAGGCTTTTTATCCTGTGAATGGATAACAAAAACATATTCAAATACATGTAGATGGTGAAGGCTGTATGAAAAATACACAATTTTTCTTTCCCTCCTTAGGTATGACATTTGAGATGCTATCAAACAATTGTATTATCAGTTGAACATGGTGAGTTATAGAGGTTAACCAGGAAAGCTGGGACTCGGGATGCAAGATAATCTCCCTATTGAATGGCTTTAGGAAGAGTTTTTAAGAAGTTTCAAAAATGGTAAATGACTCGGCCTTCTGAGTATCTGAAAGGTCATGGGAATTTCTGCATCTGTGAAGAGGTCTTTATAGTAATTTCACAAAACTCAGAAATGTTAAATAATGATAATTTAAATCATACAGAAACAGACCACTGAGTATTTAAAAAAAACCAAACATACCTTGTTGGCTATGATTTTCAATGCAGTTATCTGTAGCCTAATGATAGTATACACCGGAGTAACAAATTAAGCTACATTATGATAGCATTTTATTTAGTAATCAAAGGTAAGATTAATTTTGACTCTTTCCTCTCTTAGACTATGAAAATACTTGTAGTAAACAGCAAAGGTATTCCTGGATGATTTTAAGTAAAGAATGTTGCAATGAAATAGTAGCCTGGGACATTGTGATCGACGTACCAGAACTATTCTAAACTCAACTGCAGGAGACATACCTTTCCCAGCTCCCAAAATGCTGCCAGAGCAGGTGAATTAAGGGAATAAGTGTTGGGTCTTAAGCCCTGCTTGCCATGAGGAGTGAGCTTGATGAAGCTCTACCAGCTGCAAGCCTTGTCTTCCTGTAAGCGTGCTGCATGCTTTTGGAACCTCTTTGAGGATAAAATACCAGTCTTCCTCAAAAAGCGACATTTTTAAGTATTTAAATTTTTCTTTAGTGCCATCACGAATGTTTTGGCACATGCTTGTGGCTGTTGCCAGGGAGACAGAATTGGTTTTGGGGAAGCAGGTCAGGCATAAGCCTTGTATTTAATAAATGATTTAAACATTATTTTTTTTTTTGCTAACACCTCTCTCTCTCTCCCGTATTAAATGACTTGTCATCTGTACTCGCTGGCATGAGGTACAACAGCAGAGAAGAAAGCACCCACGGATTTCAAAGGCTTGACTTTGTGGAGTGCACCAGAGTGACTGAACTGCAGCTTCAGCAACTGCCAACCGTAAAAGGCTGTTAAAACTCCCAAGAATTAAATGAACTGAGAAGAAATTTAAAACTTTTCTTCATAATGCAAATCGTGCAAGTCCATCTCAGGAGGAAAGTCTTGACTACAATTAGAAACATTCTATTCTGTCTCTGGATTTAAGTTTAAAAATAATAATAAAAATAAATCCTGGTACTTTGGAATACAACTTCTAGGCAGGTATTTAAAAAAAAAAAAAAACAAACCAAAACACAAAACAAAACCCAAAAACATCTCAGTAGGAAAAAGCTTTTATTCAATTAAGACCATGTTACTTTGCTTCCCAAACCCAGATCCCAACAGATCTGCTTCCCAACAGATCATTTGATAAGGCTCCTTCTTGAAACTTATAGCCAAAGTAAATCTGCATATAAAAACATCTAAAAGATATGTAGTCCTAGTTTACCTTCTCACTAAATTAAGGCTTTTAAATGAATCATCCGATTAATATGAAGATGACATACTTTCATTCAGTTCTGTATAGCTGAAATGAAAGTCTTGAGGCTGGCTGCTTTCTAATGCCCTTTTTTTTTTCCCCTCACTGATACTGTTTTCCAACAGCTTGTGCCTTTTTTCTGTACCTCTTTTTCCCAAGGTGTTGTGCAAAGGTGCTCTTCAGCAGATGCTTCATCTCCCAGTCAACAGCCTGGATAAATTATAAGACCAAGGTACAATTTTAAATGGTGGCCTTGGCAAAATAAGGAATCTGCACATAGCAACTTTGGTCTCTGTTCTGAAGCTGGCTCTATTGAAAAAATAAAGCCATAGTAATGTTGAAACTGTTTATTTTTGCCATTATTTAGCAAAAATGAAGAGAGACAGTGGATACAAGCTCCTGAACTAAAGCCAGTTGTGCAAATACTAGCTAACAAAGTGGCACCAAGCTCGTTCCTGTAAGATGCTGCTTGTGTTGTCAGCAAAAATGGCCAAGTTTCTACTGATGGCTCAAGTGCATCAACCAAAAGAATCTAAGGTACCCTACTTGAAGTCATCTAACTCAAGGCTCTAAACCAGCTAACCTTCTCCTAGGTCAGGGTTCTTCAACTCCATGGGAAGAAGCAATAACTGTGGTACTGCTACTTCCGCTGCACTTTGCAACCATGTAGAGAGATAGAATAGTTAATGGAACGTTGTGAGTGTCAGTTGAAGATGGTGCTGATAGAAACAACTCCATTAAAATAGACTGTGTAATAGCTTTGGCATAGTTTTATTTCAGTGTATGATTTCAAGCAGATCTCTGGTCAAACCTTAAGTAAAACCTGTTAGAGATCACCATGTGTGCTGTTGTACTTGGAAAGATTGTGAACCAACATGACTATAGAGGCTGACTGGGCTTCCAATAGCTCTAAATAAATAGTGTGCAGAGCTTCTCTCAGTTGAATTGTCTCTCATTACTACTGTGAAAGCCCTAAAAACCACTCAGTTTCTTATACTTTTTATTTTGACTATGAATATAGACACTGGAGTCCTCTCACCCTCTACTGGAACCTCACTGGGTAGCTGGGGCTGGCTGGCTGCCTTTATCACTAAATTTTCCCTAGATCTCTTTATTTTGTTTGATGCTTGGGCTTCTAAATGGTACCTTCAGCTCAGAGCCTCCCCATGTTGTTTGTGTTACTGTGATTAGATGGAATGATTGTTATCTACTTCATCTGGGAAAAGAGGGGGCTGTTCACAAATAGTCATACATAAAACCTGAGTCCCATCTAAAGAGAGCACTGATCAATAAAGATGACACAACAAAGCCTAATTTCCAACAAATCATGCAACTCTTTAGTAATGACTGCCCCATGCTCGTGCTTGTTTCCAGTTTAGATCAGAACATGTGAGCAGAAACTGATGTATTTGTCATTTTAAACTATCGATTATCTGTCATTTGTCTCATTTCTTAAGGTAGCAAAAAGCTGGCAAGATGACCAACCACTGTTTTATCGTACGTAGTGAAAGGATGCAGGTGAGTGGAAGAAAATTATGTAAGAGTCATTTTGTTTGAAAAGAAAGATGACTCAAAGTAAGTTTCAGAAACATGCAAAATCCTTGAGTTATCAGTAGAAGCACAAAATCTATTAACTTATTCGTGGCATTTCATGAAGTTACTTTATCAGCACTAGCCAGTTTCCTTGATATTTTCCTGTCTGGGCAAGTGATTCAGTAGAGGAGCTTGATGACTGTGGAGTGTTCCATTCATGTAATAACAGAAGGGGAACATATTCAGAAGTTTACCTGTTTTCCATCCTTTCCATTCCAAAACCTTCTCTACTGGCATCATCTGTAATTGTCAAGCAGTACACACCTGGCTCATTTTTCAATATCTTTTAAACCTAAAATTTGGAAAAATAATAATTTTGAGTATCTGTCAGACAAACACCTCTACTCTTAATTTGATATTAATCTTAAGTGGGAGGTGTCCCTGCCCGTGGCAGGGAATTGGAAGTGGGTGATCTTTAAGGTCTCTTCCAATATGAACAATTCTACAGTTAAGGAATAGCACTTGAATTATTATTTAGTATAGTACAATAATCAATGACAATAAAAACCTCATAGGATTCGAAGAGAATAAGATAAACATGTCACTAATCTGGCCCCATTGCAAAAAAAAAAAAAACAAAACCAAATCTTGTGAGATGAATAAACAGAAATACTTTTTTTAAGACACTAAGTAATTATATGCTATTCAGTTTTGGAAACCACGCTTTAGGGGGGAAGGGAGTTCAAATAAGTAACAGGATTGAGAAGAATTGCAGAAGACAATGACTTCTAATGAAAAATAGAACAAAACCTAGAAACAAGAGGCCTGAAGTCAATAGCCCTCAGTAATGTGAAAGCTTGTTTCCGAGAGGAAATGGACAATCTGTCTAAGTGAAAAGGGCAATAATTAATGTCCTTTGGAAGGAGCACTGAAGGTTTAAATAAGACACTAGGGAGGAAACAAAACAAAAAAGAACTGTCCAACCATAATGACAGTGAAGCACTGGAATATATTACTTTGGGAAAGTAAAGATCTCTGCTGATGAAGATGCTACGAGACAGGCTAGACAATCATGTCAGCATCAGTTTAATTGTAACCGATCCTGCTTTTGGGCAGGGGAAATGGGTTGGATCAGCTGTTCTTCAGCTGTGGAAAGGCACTGACATCTCCTTGGAGGCCTAGACAAAGCACCAGGAGAATTTAATCTGATATTTCTCCTTCTTCCTACCTTTTTCCCTGCAAGTTCTCTCTGAAAACTAAATAGAGTTCCAGCTCTGCTTTCTACTTCTTGCATATGTAATTTATTAATAACTAATTATATTCTCCACACTTGTAGAAAATTAGATAGATGTTTGGGTATTTTGAGAAGCAAACCCAGATCCTATTCAAGAAACACTGGAATAATGCTTCACAGAATTTTCTTGATAAGTGTTAATTTTTGGTGGAAGGGACTGTCAAAAAAACAAGTACATGAATTTTTAGCAACTATGGAACATGTTCAGTAAGTAATCCTTGCTGCACCGATAATTTCTGAGTAGTTTCATGCAAATAATCACCACCCAAGCTCTCTGTTATTTTTGTAAATACCACACCTAGGAGTCACTTTTCAAGATGAAAAGTGCATTTAAGCTTACAAAAAAATATAATACCTACCATTCCAGTTTCTATTCACACTCTGATGATAAGGTTGATTTTCTCATCTTCCGTGCAGTTTGGGAAGCATCAGGTAGTGGCCAATGCAGGTCAGGGCAGTGGTCTATAGAAAGAGGATGAATTGTCTGGTTTCAAGAATCATGGAATGGTTTGGGTGGGAAGGGACCTTAAAGACCATCCAGTTCCAACCTCCTGCCCTGGGCAGGGACACCTCTCACCAGACCAGGTTGCTCCAAGCCCCATCCAGCCTGGCCTTGAACCTCTACAGGGATGGGCAACCTGGGCCAGGGTCTCACCACCCTCACACCAAAGAATTTCTTCCTGAGATCTCATCTACATCTCCCTTATTTCAGATTTTTAAAAAGTGCCAAACATACCTAAGTAAAAATATGTACCCATATGTACCCTTATCTCCATTCTTAGAATAATTATTTCTATGAGTAGTTAATCAGCGTTGGTGTTGGTCAATGAACCTTAAAACTAAATGGGCCTCTAGGCATAAACCCTTTCACATGGACACATAAATTATTGTATATGTACACATATACATGGGAATAACATCTCCAGCTGATCTCTCTGCTGACTCCATGCAGTTATAATGGAGAAAATGTGGGTAAATCACATCAAATGAACACAGGACAGACTATACACAGTCAGATACAGAAACTATTCATAGCAAGGCCAAACACAGGCCTCCAGGGGTACTTTATATAGGCACATGGCAATAAACAGCAAAGATAATTAATAAACTTTGCAAACTAGTAAAAAAACACATTCTGGTTACAACAAACTATGAAAATCTTATTAAAATTTAAAATTTGATCTTTAGGAATCAAAAACAATGATTTTTCTTCAATCATGACTATGACCCCAAAACACTTACCTATTCAAGAACTTCCTGATACTGGACCATAATGGAAACTATGAAGTGAAAACAAGATAGAAACAAGTAACATTAAAAAAAAAAAACAAAACAAACCACCAACAAAAAAAATCCAAGTAAGACAAAGCAGCTTCTCAGCATTTGAACAGGTACTGCATAACTTACCCATCATTTAGCACAATGGCATTTTGAGATTTGAGCAAAACTGTAATGGTGTGAATTTTGTGTTGTGTTAGGAAAAAAGATCTGCATCATACTGAATGATAAAATATTTTTATTTCACTCTGTGATATAATTTATGATTTAGTACGATGACAGCATTTTTGATATGTGTATTCTAGCATCAGAATGCAGCAGATTTCAATAAATATAACAGCAAATCCATGGAAATAGAAGACACGGTCAGAGAATGATGTCACTCACTTCATCTCACACAAATTATACACATGTGCAAGAAAATGCATGTACATTGTAATTAAAGAAAACACGATATATTCTGATGTTGTTTCTTACCTTTCCATCTCTACTAAGCAAGTACTGATCAATGGCATTCTGTTTTTCACGATCAAGTTGCATATTTCCCCATTTCTTGTTACACTTTCTTCTCCTGTCTTTATTTCCTTGCACCTTTCCCACGGGGTCCAATGTTCTGAAAAAATACTGAATATTGACATTTGTCACCTGATAAACCCTTTTGATTACTTTCATTGCAGCAAAATTTCTCGAAAGGATTCACTTAATGGGTGGCCACTACAATTTTAAGACTTCAGGACAGCTCATTTCCTTCTGATCTTTTGGATATTATCAGCAGGTGGTAAAAAACTGCACCTTAAATTATTACTGTGAACTACAATAGTAGATACGAGATAAATTCCTTGCATTTACTCAGAAGTCAAAATAGTCTATAACTCAAGGCTTTAAGAGGTCAATAGAAAGAAGTGAGGAAAACTGTCCGTATGCTTACCTTCACTTCACCCAGGACAGCCTTGCCCGTGGAGAAAAATCTATGTTACAGATGGAAAAAAGATTGGAAACCCCTGGTCTAGAGTGACATCTGAAGAGACAGTGAAGCCTCTTAAATAGTATTTAAGTGAGCACAGTCAAAATTCATCCCTCTCTCTTTTCAGGCAGCTAGAGGGTCACTAATTCTTGCAGTTCAAGGATTATAATTACTGTGCATCACTCTGGTCTTTGTCTCTTTGATCTTCCTGCTTCAAGACAAGGACACACTGGCTTTAAGCTGGTTTATTTATTACAATAATTCCTGTTTCTGTGCCAATACACAGCCTGGACAACTAATGTTTCATCTCCAACTCTGCTAAAGAAGTGCTAAAGAAATTAGAGTTGTCTAGACCTGTCGCTTCCTTCCTCATTCTCCTTTTGGGTGGAGCCTCCTGGTAGAGGTCCCTGGTGGCCTTTGACAGAAGATGGCCTGCCATAATATGTCGCTCCGGAGTTTTGCCTTTGTATTCTGGCCTCAGCCAACGCCTTACAAACCCGGGCTCCAAGTTCCCGATGACAAAAAAAGGTCCCTGGCAAAACGTCAGGATTCTTTGACATCACATCAACCATGTTCTGGGAACAGCACCAAAAGATCTTATCCAAACATTTCTCACAGGCCTCAAAAACACTAGGGAAAACCAACTCGGCCCAACAGGCAGGGAAGAACAAGTTGCATCTTTCTGCTCCAGTGAGGTCGTTATTACTGTTAAAGGGTTTTATCCCCAGAAAGTTAGTTCACTTTTCTTCTTTCGTTTCTGGAAAAGGGAGACTGAGCTCACAGTTTGGGTCCCACAGCAACTTTGAAACTAAGAAGTGCAGCTGACCTTAACCAGACTTAAAGTTTTCCACTCAGATACACAATATACTGTAAAGAATTGTTTAATTTCAGATTTTAACTTTATTTAGGGACATTTCCATAAGTATTTGATGGATTTTAGGAGAATGCCCTTCTCTTAAGCTAATGACTATTGTGACTCCAGAAAATAAAAAAATTAAGAATGGATGACACAGCAATCATTCTATTTAAAAGTACCTAGTGACCTAGTCGTACAGAGTGTGAACATATGGTTTGTTCTATTTGTAAAACTTTGTGGATGATGCAGTCAGAGCCAGAGACAAGCTCCTACCTGTTCTCAGAGAGGCCAAGCAGTAGCCCTCCCTCAAGAATCCTGTACTCTTTACTTTGGCAAGGAACGAGGTAATGACCTCTGACTGTTTCCCCACATACTTCTTTTTCAAAAGTTCCCAAGTTAACAGAGTCTAGTAAAAATATATAAAAAAACCCCCACCTTCCTGCTTTGTGAAATTATCTAAGTAAATGTCTTGTTGAATGAGGTTTTACAGAAATTTTTTAAAAATGCACACACCCGCAAACTTACTTTCTGAATAAATTTGCATTTAGTACCTGAAAAATGAGTCTCAGAGAATCTGTAAGAGAGGCCAAACTCTTGTCTGCGAAGACAAAGCATTTTGTATCCCTCACCAGCACCATTTCAATGCTTTCTACAAATCCCAAACTCCAGCATAATTTAGAAAACATGCTCCTGAAAACCTCAGGGGCCACCCAAGTATTTAAAAAAATATTCTCCTCTTTTGGAGAAGCAAGAAGACAGTTTCTAAACATTCATTACCTAAAGATCACAGGAAGCAGTCATTAGTTACAGCTTCTCCCTGAACAGTGGCCACAGGGTCTTGGCATTTCAGCTTCGCAACCACATATCCACTGAACACCGTGGCTTCTCTTCTATTCCCCTACAAAAGATGAGTCAATTAAAACAGAGAAAACATAGCTGCAGCCTTATTCTGTCACAGTACTAAATAAAACCTGAAGACTAAGTGCATGTACAAGGAAGACTGAGTTGTTTCCAGGTATGTATGCACAACCCAGAGCCAGAGGTGTATGAGAACATCAGGTTCACAAATCAAAACACACAACATGCATGAACTAAACCTTCTACATTCTTTTCGATGTTTGCTTCTTGATGAAGCAAATGTCAGTTACTATATAGCAGATATATCCTCCAGCCTGTTTGTAGTCAGGAATTTTGGGAGATTTCTTTTTCGAGACATGGATAACCTATCCACTCTTGCTTCTACGTGGCCTAATTTACTCAAGGATAATTAGTTTATTCTCAAAGTTCTTTCTATTTTATACAATTTTGTTGACATTATTCATGACATGAAGAAAGGCATAGATGAAATCCAAATAATTATGACATCACCAGGTTTTGCTTTGCTTGCTTTAACACCGAAGCGATGGTAACCCAAAAAGGTCATAATTATCACAGGGAAGTGCACTGATTTCCTGCCCGGTCCCCATCTGCTCCCAAGCTAACTTGAGGACAGATGCCCAAATCCAAAGCCCTGCGAAGTGTAAGAGAGGAGCTTCACCAGGAAACCCCCTGGGAATTGAAAGGCCAAGTCAAGTTCCATCAGGGGAGGTTTAGGATGGATATTAGGAACCAAAAAGGTTATCAAGGTTATCTTCACCAAAAGGGTTATCAAGCATTGGAACAGGCTGCCCAGGGAAGTGGTGGAGTCACCATCCCTAGAGGTATTTAAAAGGCATGTAGATGTGGTATGTAGCACCACACCAACCCTAACTGCTGAGGGTTAGTGGTGGTTTGGGCAGTGTTATGTTAATGGCTGAAGTTGATGACCTTAAAGGTCTTTTCCATGATTTTATGAAAACCTGTCAGTTCTTGGCTTCAGCTCCCTCTGGTGGGTAACACACATTCCAGAGAACAGCAACTACTGCTAAAGGTAACCAACCAGGTTACCTTTATGGATGCTCTATTTTTCCTAAAATATACATAAATACACCAGCTGAGTAAACCACATTATAACTGAGGTCTGAGCTTTAAGCTACAACCTGACACATCCTTCCCCAAAAGAGGAAATGCAAGGTTCCTGCCAGAACTGAACTTCCTTCAAATTCAAAAAAGAAAAGAGATGGGGATTTTGGCTCAGGCAGAAATCTATTTTCAGCACCTAATGTAGATTAAAATAAAATAAGGAACTAGTTATACACTACTCTTTTTGACAAGAACATTCACTTGAATTTCTGTTCCTGGCTGATACTTTGAGACCTAAAGTTTGATGTTCTTTCTCAAAAACATTTTGTTCGTAGGATTCAGAAAATATTAATTATTTCACAAACCTCATACACCCAAGATTCTTGATTTGTTTCAAGGAGCTTAGTTCCAGTGGAAAAGAAAAATATGCTTTTAAATCTGTGATATCTTACCTACAAACCATACACGTGCATGCATTTACCAGCTGAAACAATTGAATATTAAAGCGTATTTTATAGTTTATATTTTTGGGCTCAAGAATGATGATGATGTATTACAGTATCCCAAATATATGGGCCCATATAATGTTGATTTGTGATAATTATAATATCAATATAAGCACCAGTAATATCTGCACTACTGAAATTTTGGTTACCTGACAATTAATTGAAATTCTAAGCAAAGGATGGAATACCTTAGAACCTCTCCTCGGATTATTTTAATTAGTTCCCACTCCCCTTACGCTGCTTCAGATGTTTGCATCTTATGTTAACTAACTAAGGTTTTTATGGGGTGAGGGGCTTAAATGCAATTCATATACAGTAGAGACTGACTTGTTTGTGGACTGGATCTTCCATGTGGTTTCTGCTGCTGAGTTAATCTGTACATTCATGAATCCTCCTACTTGTCTATCACAGACTGGAGACAGAGCGGATTTGTATCAACCTACTTAAAACACTCATATTTCTGTGCTAAGATAATATATATTGTGCAAAATTCATATGTAGAAAAGCTGATTTTATATCAAGAAATTGTTCTCTGGTATCAGACTGGCTAAAACTTTGGAGGATCTTTCTTTGCCCCTGCAGCAATGAGAAGAGTGTCCCTTCTCAGGATCATAGGGAAGGTTCCCTTAATAAGCTGTTAGGGTATTATTAAGACAAATTACACATATATTTTTGAGCCAATTGGTTTTGAGATAGATAAAAAAAAAACACAAGGGAAAGAAAAAGCAAAGAGCTACTCTCAAAAAGAAAAAACCTCATCAGTTTTTACAGACAGGTGAGATATTCCTAGTTTTCTCTACCACGGTATGTTTTACTTAGCTTTGTGCCAACAAACATTAAATAAAATTCAGCTTGCTGCTGAACTCACAGAACCAGACCCTGCTGAACACATGCCAGAATTTCCTCAACCCTGCTGTAAACACTTCCCTTTCCCTCCTGACATGCAGCATTTCCGGGGAAAAACTTGGAACTGATCATTCTAGGTGAACAGGAGGAGAGAAGGCCCTTTGCTAAACATCTTTTGCTTTATTTACAAAACTACCAGAAGTCTTTCAAGTAAATAAATATCCCTTCCTGAACAGCAACCCAAACACCATTATTTCATAGGGACGTTGGAAACAGACATGAGTTACCTAATATGCAAACTATGTTCTGAAACCAGCTGCCCTATCTACAAATCCTTCCTAAAATTGCAGGGCCAGGCCCTTTGTAAGTACAGACAAAATATGCCACAAGTCTGTCTGTTGTACTTATTTATTACAGCAGTATCACACTGACTTATTGCTCTCACTCACTCACACTCCCAACCACTAGACTCTGAGGAGTGCCAAACCTGGTGATGTCTCCAACTCCTTTAACTTATTCTGTTACTGAAGCTAACCTTTCTCCTTCTTGTAGGAAATAATGTATTTCTGAGCATTCCAGTTCAGCATTCTCTTCATTTTGGGCTTCTAGTCTCACCTGTCTCAAGAAGCTCTGTGGATGCTTCCTCTCTGAGAGTAAGCAGAGGAAACTCTTGAAAGATCTGGTATAGTTTCTGGAAAGAACTCAACTATTTGCTCTTAGCTTGCTGCCCGTGTGCAGGATCAGCGCTCAAAATACCCTGGTAAAATGTGCTATGGAGATGAGTAAAACACAAGCTGTGAGAACATTCTGGAAAATTAAGAAGCTGCTCTGATCATTGAACGTGATTCAAGAACACTATTACTTCAGATCAGTGCAGCTACCAAATTGCAGATGGACAGACAGAGGTTTGAATCTTATTATCCTCTCTATTTTAAATCATATCTATCTCAGCTGGGCCTCAGTTACTAAGATGGGGATAAAATCTCACGTGCCTATTTGATGACAGTGTTATCAGCATCATTAATAAAGATTCAGGGGAAGTTTTCCTTCAAACGATACCTTCTAATGCTGCACTTCGTACTATAATGAGAAAAGCCCTGCTGCTCATTTAAATAAAGATACTATTCATTTGTGGGATGTAATGCTGAAGGAAACTCTCCAGACTTAGCATTTCTTTCATGCAAATGCTTAGCAATAAAACTTGCAGTGATAAAAGAAGCGAACCGCTTTCAGACTAATGAAGAATAAATTCATCTTTTTAATGAACTAAAAAGAAACCCACGTTTATTCCTTTACCAAACAACTTCTGAACAGAAGGAACTCGTCACTAACCTGGTTGGCTGAGGTCTGTAAATGCTTAAAACCAGATTTTCCTCCTGTCTGTACCACTGGTGAAGAAGCTGCAGCTCTTTGTCACGCTCAACGGCAGGTTTATGCTTGAGGAGTGAAGATGACACATTAAACGGATCCTCCTCGTCTGAAATGTTTGAGTCTGATTCTCTCTCAGAGTCAATTCCAGTTACATCTTCTTTTGATGACTTGCCAGTTCCCCAAAAGCCTTGAGTAACACCTGCCTGATGATCATCCGTCTGCACTGCTTTTTTTCACTCAGAACTGTCTCTTTTGATTCCCCATGAGATACAACACTTAACATTTTCTGCTTTTGCATTAATTCAGCTAGTTTCACTCTTCCAATTATACCTTTAATTAATTCTAAGTTTTTCTTTCATAATATTCCTGGGATGATGGGATCATCAGGCTTTCACCCAACAAAAACCTGAAAGTGATGAAAAAAGGGAATATATACAGAAAGGAGACAAATACAGCCCTGATTTACATACAGCACAAAAGCCAACCCAACAGGTTTCTTACAGTGTGTCTCAGACAAGAATTCGCTTCACCCTCCCTTCATCTTTTGCATTCTAGGTTTACAGTATGCCCTTTCTTTAGATAATAAAACAATCTTAATATTAGTTATTAATATTATTAATATTATAAGATTTCTATTAATATTCAAGTATATAAATACACTTATTGTACCCTAAAAATAAACTGAATTCCAAAGCTAAATAAAAAGATCCTGAAAACCTTATGACCTACTTTATTTACTTCTGCAAAGTGAAAACTTTCTTCCCTTTGCAGATTTAGGAGCAGACTGAAACTCAGGTTTTTATACTGCTTTCCTACTAACAGGGACACTAGGAAGCAAAACACTAAGCATCTGCTTGGGCACGACCAGGGAGAGAAAAAAATACCTCAAAACCCCTCCAAAACCCACGTAGTCAAAGAAAGAAAATCTTCCTATGAACTTTTTCATATAAACATCACACAGGAAGCTTTAATTTTGGCACAGTCTTACTTCTGAGTAAGACTAATTTCCTGCCTTTGAGTGGATTTGTAACTTTAGCACTATTTTAATCTAGGAAATAAATTTCTATACTACATCCTGTACTTTTATCATCCAAAGACATATGGCATGAGGAGAAAAAAAAAACATAATCACACTGTATGCCAGTTAACTAAAACATGGTAATATTCTAGTGCTGATCTTCAGAGAAAAATACGAAACTGATACTGCTGTGTGAATTTGTTAACAAATCTGTAGAGGCTATGCACTTTTCTCAGAGCTTCTACATTTCCCCTGTACTATTATAAAATTCCTCTCTTCAGGGTCAATTGAAGCACAGTTTTCTGTATAAGTAGAGATTAAATGGTTTGCTACGGTGGAGACAGCAGCTCTTTAGATAGTAAATCTTTCTTCACTTTTGTTTTTCCTGCAGGAAACCATGAAGTGTGTTACTGACAGAGACACTTACTTGATTTAAAGTAAGACCCTGCTCTCAAGAGTGACTCCACACAAGGCTATGTTTATGTTTATCACCTCTCAAACTATAATTGTTTGAGAAGGAAAAGATTATCTTTTCTGGAGTAGTATCTTCCAAACTCATCCTAGACTGACTTTTCCCTTTCACTGATCATTACCAGTAATAAAGATACTGCAGAACATGAATACTTAGAACACATACTACTGTAGGAACCACAGGCATGAACACTCACAGTAGCAGGGGATAACTATGTAAAATTTTAAACTAGGTGGACAAACTTTCAGTCTGACATACATAGGACACCAATGTCTGGATATAAATTCTCATGTAATTCAGTCATTTGTAGTCACTCCTCACTTTGCTTTGAATGAAGAAGAGAGAAGAGAATCAATTAATTCTTTCTTTGACCCACAGCAAATCTTCTAACCTGATTTTCCAGTGCCCAACCAAGGTGTTTTGTCTTAACTTACTTGTGAGAGCACACCAGCCTTTCAGATGTTGCTTCCACGAGCCCTCTGTGTAAGAGGATCTTTTTCCCCATCCACTGCCGCTTCCAATCCACCCAGAATTCTCACACTTCTGGTATTTTCTCTGGTGAATGAATGTTTCCTCTCTCCTCCTCTTCATTTTGTTGTTAACTACAAGTGCTTAGGGTACTGTCCTATAAGCCACAAAACACAGTTGAAGGAAACAATTTTCAAAGGGGAAGTATTTCTGGTTCAGACCAGTTCAATGACTTTCACAGCCTGAAATTCACAGTATAACCCAAACCCGCTTGTATTGCCTCAGATGAAAGCAGTATCCTTACATTGGCACTTCTGCCAAGGGTCCTTTATGAAGAAATGCTGGATTTTCTCCTACTGTTCTTTTACCAAAATTTAATTGCTCATTGGTAGGGCATGCCTTATCTATCCACTCCATGTACAACCAGGGGAGGTTTAGGATGGATATTAGGAAAATTTCTTCACTGAAAGTGTTATCAAACACCATAACAGGCTGTCCAGGGCAGTGGTGGAGTCCCCATCCTTGGAGGGATTTAAAAGACATGTAGATGTGGTACTGAGGGACATGGTTTAGTGGAGGACTTGGCAGTGCTGGGTTAACAATTGTACTCCATGATCTCAAAGGTTCCTTCTAACCAAAACAATTCTATGATTCTATAAAACCAGTTGCAGCAGTACTGCAGACATGAGCAGCCTTGATTTCACCCCTCTACCCAACACACATATTGGCAGGCTGCATTATCCCCTGGGATTCGATACATGACAGTGCAATGGAGCATCTCTGGTCTTGGTATCAACAGCACAGGATGAACTTTTATTTAACATCATGCAAATACAACTAAAGACTCGTCTGAAGTTTCATCCAAAATAAAGTGTAGACTGCCAATGCGACAGTGACAGTTCTTGTGACCCTACTGTATTTTTTTACCTGTATTCTTCAAATACCCGCATCAACAAGAGAAAGAGCTGGACAAATTTCTGAGAAGAGGTCTCAGTTAAAAACCCCTAAACTTCACTTAAGCACTTGGCATTGCCACCTCAATTTTCTGCACCAAATTTGTCCCAAAGATTCTCTAAGACAAATTTGAAAAAGGAAAAAATAAGCTACGCCTGATTGCACGAGATTTCCAAGTGGTTATTGCAACAACGCTATAGATAAATAGTATCTTTTTAAAAAGCCCTTTCAATTAATGCTTCAGTAAGGCAATTAGTATCCATGCAGCATGGAAAAGTTTGTAAACCAATACATTCCTTTTTAATCAGTCTGCATTTTGGACTCTTGCTACTTTTACTTTACTGTTACCAGTATTGACACTTGTCTTCTCAGGCCAACCAAAGCTTCACTGCAAACCCCATGAATTCAAATAGATAGTGCAGCCCTGCAATCAAGAGACTCT
Organism: Scolopax mira; assembly: GCA_004320125.1. Taxonomy (NCBI): domain Eukaryota; kingdom Metazoa; phylum Chordata; class Aves; order Charadriiformes; family Scolopacidae; genus Scolopax; species Scolopax mira. The sequence goes on along the minus strand of BJBW01007121.1, from coordinate 5,058 downwards.
TGCTCTACTGAAATAAAGCATAAACTACTATTTTTGCACTGCCAATGTGGTTTTTTTACCTAAAAAGGTGGGTGATGACGGTGTCTAGAATTCCCTCAGTAATCATGATTTCTATTTACAGTTGTGCCCTTCCTGATAACATAATAATTCTTGATAAAAATCATTACATTGTCCCTCCCCTCAGCTGCCAGTGCTCAGGCCTCCCCATAAGACCAGAGACCTACATTCTTGAAAAGACCCAGTTCCAAACACCATGCCATATGAGAAAGTGGTTTAACGACACAAATTACCTTTCAAAGCAAAGAACTGATACAAAAGTTCCCAATGCAGATTATTTCCCTTGAAAGTAGACTTCCAAACAAACACATTTGCTAACAAAACCAGAGGAGATTCCTCAGGTATCTTCACGAGAGCGTGTGGTTTATAGGCAGAGTAGGAGCTGAAAAATTAGGCATTCCACAAGGTTAACAAGTTTGCCATTGCACACAGTAATGCTACAAAACTAAGAGATGTGTTCTTATTTGTCCTTCCCTCTCTCCTAACTCATCTATTCAGATAAATTGTCATGGCAACATGATTTCTACACCAAGGAGCCTGTGAATAGAAAAAGCCCTGCCCAACCTGAAGCTGGCAAAGCCTGAAGCTAAATAAATGCCCTTCCCTCTTTTGGAAATAAAGACTTCTGTGAGAATGAATGTTATTTTCCTGATTGAGGAAGCACATGTATTTACCAACTGTAACTTGAGTGTTTCAGGAAAAACTACAGCTTCTTGTTGGCTGAGAGCGGTGCAGACCGTATTTCTTCCAGATCTCCCCAGTCTCTCCAGAGGAGTGAAAAGCACAGAACACATTCAGATTTTTTTCCTTCACTTGCAGTCACATTTCATGTAAACTTCTTTCCTTTCTAGAGGAAGACAAGCAGTAATTTTTCAATTTAAGAGAACTGTACTAACATAACACTGCATATAAGCTCTCATGACATAGGCAGTAGCATAAACTCTTCCACTCCATCAACTGAAGTCCTTATGGTGGCCACATCAACTACCCTGTACCGGCTACAGAAGCTCTTATCTCAGCACCACTTTCTTTGCAATATAAGATCCTTTGCAAATTCAAACTTGGCCATAGCAGGTAATACACAATTTAAAAAAAAATACAAAGCAAAAAAACCACATACCACAGCAGATAAATAGGCATTTATTAAAGTTCATCTCAAAACAAAAATTATAACGGACATTAAGGCATCTTGTATTCATTAACTGTTCACGTAGTAGAGATGACTTCTCTTTCTGATACAAGAGAACAAATTAGGGGGGAAAAAAAAAAATGTTCTCCCAACACCTTTGGCAGAATTCTGGCTTCTTCCCACCGTCCCACCGCTCAGTCAGCAAACCCCTCCATTTCTCCAAGGAAAGAGCTACAGAATCCCACCACTCACCGAGACACCTGCAAGAAAACACACTCCTCTCCCCACAGACATCCATCCGACCTTCTGGAAAGATGCACGCTGGAGAAAAACTAACAGATGGGTACCACAGAGAAGAAAGAAGACATACTCCTGCTGTAACTACTCATTTGTGAGCAGACTAGAATACTTGGCCTTGCTTTCACTAGTATTGACTATTTCAGGCAGTAACTAGTGAAAACGGGACCACAGAGCTCTAGTCTGTATTGCAACGTAACCATTTTTATGTTCTCCTTCTACATTCATATTAGATAAACAAATGACAAAGGTCTTGTTTCCACGGAATAATTTATTTTGATGAATTATGCTGTCAAGTGACCAATCACTGTTATAGTGCTTTTTTTCTTCAGTTGGAATAGGAACATCAGGAAAAGTTTACAATATCATTGGGTTCACTATAACAGGATTTTACTACAGAGTAAAATATAAATTAATAAACACTGCAGATAGATAGCACTCTTCACTGCACCACATTGGCTCTCTATATCCTTTGTCACATTCTAACCTTCATTTAAGGCAAGTTTGTTGTGGTTTATTTTTTTTTTCCGAAGAAGACCACATAGTCTCTAGACAAACTTTTGTGACTAGGTTTGCAAGTTAGGAAATTGAGCTTTATAAAATGTTTACTTTGACAAATACGAAAGAGATAGATGGTGACCCAAAATTGCACTGTATTAAAAGGTGGAGTTTCCTTGTACCAAAGTCCTTTATTCATCATCTTTAGAACCAGTTTTGCTTAACTATAAAAGAGACACAAAAAGAAAGTATTCAAAGTTTAGACTGCCATCCATTTATTAGGAAACAAGAACAACATTATCTCCATCTTACATAGAAAATGTGTATATTTAATTAATAATACAGACTGATTGTGCTACCATACCAAGAAACTGCAGAACATCAATTACTTCTTAAGCTTGAACACTAAATAAGCTTATTTCCTAAATGTGAAAGTTGATTTAAAACAAAACAAAACCAAAACAAATGCAACACAAAAGCCCAGAAAAACCTCAAAGAACCGTTTCTATTTAATTTGAAGACTCTGCCACCAGCCCTCCAAAATAAAAAAGATGAAGTAATGGAAAAAGTATCTCCACGCACCTCTGAGAGAATTCCCATATAGAGATTTACACAATACAAAACCAGACGTTAACTTACTATTTCACTTTTTTTTAAAGCTAAATTACTCCTAAATGTAGCGTGCCTACAGTCAAATCTATCCGGAAACCAAGACATCCACTACAAATAGCCACTATTAACTCAGAAAGATCTGTCCCAAACCCCCATCACCAGAACTGGTGTTAGGTCCTACATCGAGAACTACTTACAGTTGTGTAAAATAAAATAGTTTGCTTTCAAAATTGTCAAGCAGCTGCACTGATTTCCACTGAATCACCAAAGACAAGAGGGTGGAAGAAACCAGCGCTGAGGCAGCAAGTAGAAAAGAATTATTCACTGGAGGAGCTGTGGCAGAGAATGCTCAGGCTTGTAGGAGACAGCAAGGTGTTCCCACTTGGAACAGTTCCTGGCAGCACCACTAATTTGATTTTACATCTTGGTGCCACATGAAGACAGAATGTTTGCAGTGCACTTGGCTAGCAAAGCTCTCTCATCATAAAATTAAAACTCAATTGCTCAATAAATAAAAAAAGAAGTACCAACCCAACAAAGTTCAGAGAGGAATCAAAGTCCTTCTGACTAATAATCAGAAGAACTGAGCATTTTAGAGCCTTTGAGAAATATGTAAATTAGAATCCAAAAGGAGCAACAGTTCTTACTATTTCTTTCAAATTTTTAATGTTAAAAAAAGATAACTTGAAAATACTTACATGCTGGATGCATACAGAAATGAATAAGACACCACAGTAAAATCCAAACAATGTTAGGAAGAAAAGCAAGAACAAAAATTAGATTAGTTTTCTTCAGATATAAATCAAATTATCTTTAATGTACATACATAGTATTTTCATAATACTGCATATAATACAGTCATGTTACCTTAATTACGTCAACCCAGTTCCATCCTCGTGGAAGCTCCCCTTTGTTATCTGCAGAATAAGGAGGTTTTATTTTCAACACACAAGCCAAGTGGAATCTTTATCTTTCTTTAAAACCAACACACAAAATTCTAAAGATCTAAAAACCTTAATTTCTCCGCTACAAAGCCACGAGGACAAAAATAGATATTAATGTCTTAAAAACATCTTCAAAGGAATTCTGTTTGAATAAAAACACTTCAGTCCATCTGACACTTAATTTAGAAGGCAAATCCAACATGAGCTGGAATAACCAGCAATGATGCACTCTGTTAAAGAACAAAATCTTATGCAGCTTTTCCTCTATACGGCCAACATTTAATCTGCCTATACCTATGTTTAGGTTAGGTAAATTATATACAGAAATTGCTATCACAGGGTACAACTTTTTGCTGCTCTAGGACAGTATTATCCAGATCATTTTTAAAAATTGAGGTTGAACACATAGAAGTCATCAGCAGGGTTAGCTGAAATATTAAACACAAAAGCCTGCCACATCATTGAAAGCATAAAGTATCTGCAGAAGTACCTCTATTTTGAGGATACAAACTAAATTAAATGCTTTATTTTGGGCTCCAAAACAAATACTTTGATTTAGAAATTACATTTTTAATAATGTGAATTATTTACGAGGGCCCATCAACAAAGCATGTCTTCTGTTGAAAGTGAATTTTCAGAAGTACCAAAAGCTCTCCTCCCACAAGTAGTTTTTGAAAATTTCACTTTTGTCACAACTGAAATGAAAAAATAAAACAAGACCAATGACATCTTGAAATACTAACTCTAGAAAAATTTGCTTTGACCGGAACTAACATCTCAGGCAGGAAGAATTCATCTAACACAAGTAGAACAGAAACCACAGACTTAAAAGTAGTTAATCTTATAAACAAATGACTACTGATTTCAATGCTAGCAAGATATCACTGCTATAAAATTTGTATTTTCATACTGCTCAAACAAAACAACATTATAATGAACAAACCTGTTTTATCGGCTAGTTTTCGTTTCTGGGTTTTGGATAACTGCTCCTTTTTATCTTTTTTCTTACTTGCTGGTATATCAGGAGTTCCAGTTGCAATACTATTGCTTACTGAAGTCTGAGGAGGATAAAAATGGTGGTCAATATTTCGCATATTAGTTCCACAGACTAATGTGTGTGATTACCAAACGTGACAAACTGAAAGACCTTGACCGTCAGAAAGAAGCAATGCTGTCAGCAACCTGCAACTTTTAATCAATGCATAATCATTATTTTAGTTTTAAAAAAAACATGTGTTGGGGACTGGAATGATTCCCTTTCAGAGTTGCAAAGGGCACCTCTTAAACTTTTTAAATTTAGTCTGAAGGGATTCAGACTTCCCAACCATGGAAACCATTCCTCTTTTTCTCAGAGCAATCTGCAGCACCACAAAGGCCAATAATGTCACTGAATATCACTGAAATTTTTGGAGTTGGAAGGGACCATAGAGATCATCTAGTCCAACTCCCCTGCCAAAGCAGGACCACCCAGAGCATGTCAGAGCATGCCACTCAGGACTGCATCCAGTCGGGTCTTGAAAA
>BJBW01007118.1:178222-196622 GCA_004320125.1 Scolopax mira | reverse complement strand
AAAAAAAAAAAAAAAAAAAAAAAAAAAAAAAAAAATGAGACGTGATACAGATTAGGTGAAAAATGCACAGGTAACGAGGCCCTAAAGTACGGAGCTGTGAATCAAGCCATTAGGGGGTTCTAATTGCACATAACTTGAAACGTAGCGGGTGAAACACGTGGAGGTTGGCATTAGTGAGATGGCAGGAGAAGGGTGAGCAGCCCAGGGCAGTGAGAGGGCTGCACCTCTGAGAGGTAACTTCTCACTGCCCTTAACAACTGCAGTCTCAGCTGGCACGGAACAAACCCCAGCCCCACAGTGCTGTTACCAACCAGGGGAAAGATGCTGAAGGAAGACTAGAAAAAGGATTTCTATACTCGCTTCATCCTTAAATGTGTGTTTAATCAAACGAGTGAAAAATCGGTGGTTGCCACGTGGAAGATGGCACAGTGTTACTTGGGCCTAAGCTTCTCTTCTGGTCGTGTCCAGGGCAGGAAGCTGTGACCAGAGGCTGGTTGGGCAGGTCTTCTGGAGTGCAGGCGTGCCAAAATGTGGAATTGACTGACTTTCAAACAAGTGCAAGTACTGGAAAAGACATCTCAGTTTGATGCTTTGGGCTGTAGTCAGTGAGGATACCACACAATCTTAAAACAGTATTAATTCTGCAACTTGGCAGAGGAATACTGAGCAGAACTGGGATTTAGTTAATGTATCCAGCATTACCAAACCAGTGTTACCGGTGAGTTTAGAATAAAAAGGGTACAATTACGAAGCCAGCATTTCTAAGGAAGAAAAAAAACCAAAACTCTAGTGCCTTTTTCTTTTGAGCTTGTGATGTTGTCTCTTCAAAAAAGGTAAGGGCTATGTCCTCTGGGATGTACTACTTCGACTGACTTACCTGCAGGTGGCTTGTTGTGGAGAACTTGAGACAAAACTGTCTGTCCTTAGCAGTGTGGAAATAACTGCAACGTGCTGAGTAGCTTTAAGACCCACTCCCACCCCGTGCGTGTGTGTGAACAGCACACAAGTTCATAAGGTATAAATCCTTGGTTATTTTCTCTGTCTTACTCCTGTGGAAAGGAAGCTCAGTCTTTCTTTCGCAAATTCTAGTTATGCAATTTGGTTCTTCCTGTAACTTGTTACCTACCTGCCATAACATCCCCTTTCTGACAGTGTCCTGGAGCCTCAACTCTGCATCTAACTGGGGGGGTTGAAAAAACAAATGAGCGTTGATTTTTTTTTTTTTTTTTAAAAAGTATTATTTTCTCAAATCTGTGATTTTTATATTTCTACACTCTTTTGGCACATCTAAGTCTAACTGAAGCAATAGTCTAAAGACCATCTGAACAATAACTTAAAGTAAAATCTAGGCACCAATGAGTCACTTAAATGTTGAAGTGAATTCTGCATTTACATTTTGTAGTTTCTTAATTCCTCAGCCCCTCCAAAATGTTTCTTTGGTGCTAGACGTAACTTATTGAACATCAAAATGAATGTAAAATAAAGTATTTTTAATGTATGAAATATGGATATCAATATTTATTTTATACTTGCAAGCAAATTCAAGGTGGTAAATGTTTGCTTTAGCAAATACTAGTCCCTTGGAAAGGGCTTCCCTAGAAGCAATGTCTCATTGTCAGCTATGCTTTTAATTTTAAAGGTGACTTGCACTAGAGGATGCTGCTGTTCCATATTTTCACATGGAACTGATTTAGTCTAAGCATTCCTTTGTTATGAGCTGCTGTTTTTTTGTTTGTTTGTTTGTTTTTAAATTGGGATGCAGTTATGTTAATCCAGCAATTTACTAGAGCTACGCTGCTTCTCTTCTGTGGTGAAGGGGCTGAGAAAAAAAAAACATGGCAAAGAGCTCTTTTCAACTTGTATCTTCTGTTGATCTGGAAGTGCTTCCTGTACTGTACAAAAAACCTCGCCTTCATGTTGCTAATGAAAAGGTGTTTTATATGCTTAATGCTCTTGACTTTTCTAATTAAAGATATTACTAATGATAGTATCTGTCCTAACAGCGTTGATATAAGCTTATGAAAAAGTGTCACTCCGTAAGCTGTTCAAAATACTACTCTTTTGCTACTGATAGGAGCAGCAATAAGTCTGTTTTAATCTGTATGTTTACTTCAATCAGTCCAGTCCCAGTGCTGCGTTACAGTACTATTTGCTTACTAGCTAACGAGGGAGCGTTCATCCCCATTCTGCCTGTACTGCTCGGTGCAGAAGGGCTTGTTCCAGAGTGTTCTGGACACAGCCCCTCCTGCCCTCTCTGCTGTTGCAGTCCCAGCAAGCATTAAGAATGGTGTTAGTAGGTTTGCACGAGCCTTTGACCATAAACTGCCTTGTAAATCCCACGGAGGGAGCACTCTGCCATTATTCTCTTGCGCGGCGCCTGCATCTAAGTTCTTTGCAACTCTAACGGATTTCATCAGCTTCTTGGTTTTACTCTCTCTCTTCCTGCAAAGCGTTTTTGCATGTGCCCCGGTTGCTCTTAAGTGATGACACATTAAATACTGTGAAGGAAGGTACCTGGTGAGCACCTTCAGCTCATCAGCTGCTTCCTTAAAGGGAATGTTGCACTCCTTCGAATGGCGTCCTGGCGCAGCTGTGCCAGGCACACAAATGCCTGTGCTGAAATTATGTAAAACCTAACTGATGTTGTGCACACTCAGCATTTTACTAGGTTTTTGCATTGTACATTGGTAAATAAACTTGTGTTAAAGTTTCTTTCCATTATTGATTTAATGGTAACATAGTCTGTGTAACGAGGAAGGCGGTTTAAGTCTTTACAACAACAAAGGGAGATGCTGGGGGAGCAGCAGCCTTTATGAAATAGCTGAACCAGAGGTACTAGTGGCAGCTTTGGTGGCTGCTCTTGTGCTTAAATTTCAGAGGTCTTCAGTGCTTCTTGCTGTTGGATGGCAGAGTGCACAGGTGGTTTGAGCTCTCAGTAAAGGCTGAAGCTCTGGAAAGGGCAGGCAGAGGAAAAGGAACCCCTTCAAGGAGATGGTTATCAGACACTAGTTTGAGTCTCGTGCTGAGCACTAACAGCAGCCTGTGGTTAGGGATACCCTGAATGATGTAGTCAGCAAAAGACAGTTCGTGTGAGGTGCCAGCAATCTTAATCTGTCCCTTAGTTTTAATTGCCCTACTGGAAAAAAATATTATTAGATTTAGTTTAGATCAGAGGGGTGGGGAGGGAGCAGAACAACACACCACTGGTCTGAAGAGAAATATAAATCGGCCCTGGTCCCTCTATAGAGGGGAGTTGAGTTGAGCACGGGATCCAATCACAGTGTAGCAGAACCCTTTCTTCAATCCCACAGCTACAGGGTGCTCTAGCCCAGATGGAAGGAAGTTACTTCCTAATTCAACTTAAGTATATGGAATCCCTGCCCTCCTGCCTCCCCCAGTAGTTTTTACATTCAATCTTTGCATTTTGATCCCCTGTACTTAACTAGTTTAAAAAATAAATAAACAATACTGTACTTGTCTTCTCACACCCACCAAAAGTTATCCTTCCCTGACCAGTCAAAACATTGATTTTCTTTCTTAGAGAAAGAATGAATCCTTAAATGTGACTAATCCCCAAACAGTAGTTTGCACTTAGGCTGTTCACAGTCTGATTCTTATGAAGCAAAACAGCATTGGAAAAAAAAAGTCTAAAGAACAAGTAATCACTTGTCACCATAAGTAGGCCTAATGTTCAGTAAGCTGTTGGCAATTCTCCATCTGAACCAAAAAAATCAATACTTGACCTTAAGGTAAGAAGCTCCTTAATCCAAGACAACTAGAAGCAAGGATGAAAAATTCAGAGTAACATGGATAAGGTTTTGAGTTTCTGTCCTGTGTGTCAAATGTGTGGGCTTTGGGGATACCAGAGGACAGATGCTTTGTCTAGTTGTGTAACTTGCCAAGCTCCATCCACTCCTATTGAGGGGACCAGACAAAGGTAGGACAAAGCATTCAGTTAATTATGTGTTGTATTTGATTGTGCAGGATTGGGAGCAGCAGCTGGAGTTAATACACAGCAAGAGCTGTGCCTGGGGAAAGTTCTGTTGCAACTTGAGATCCAAGTGAGTAAATACAAGAAATGAATATGAAACTAAGTTCACGTTTTTGTTTGAGCCACTTACGTGCAATTCTTTATGTAATTCTAAAAGACAGCATGTACCAAACTCTCAGCCACTCACTTCTTTGGGTATTCTGGCTTACAGCAGGGTTGTAACTACAGTTTGCATAACAAACTGATTGTAAAGCTTGGAAGTTACAAGACTATCAAAATTGTTTAAAACAATTTATACAATATTAAATTAAAAATCCAGAGATAGGATAAAATTGATTGGTTCTTCAATGCCATACAAGTATTAGATGGTTTTCTTGAGTCAACATTACTACAGAATGAAAAAAGGTTGAACAATTACAGAAGTTGTCTACCCTCCTTTGCCTTTTATTTACAAGTCATAATTCACAAAGGTTTCAACTTCACTTGTTGAGAGAGATTACTTCTGAATAGACAAAAAAGGGCATTTATCACATCTGTGTGTAAAAGCTGATGGACTCCTGCAGAAAATAGGTTATTTGTACTGCTTCACCCACTTCTGCAATGTTAGATTCTACAAACCAAAACAAAGTGTTTGAACCTCTATTTGGATTCTCAATCTACACACAGTGATAAGCATGAGAGGGGAAAATTCCTGTGAGCATTTTGTTCCTTTTAATTTAGTGCACCTTCAGTAACAGTAATTGTAATAAATGTTACCTAATCTAAAGCATTAGAGGGCTTAATGGCTCTTGCATTTCCCACTTCAGAAGGGAGCTTACGGAACACTGATGTTGAATTTCAGCAGTTGTTTCATTTTCACTCGGGGACCTCAACCAATTCATTTAAACCTCTCGGGGGGCAGAGGAATGAGGAAAGCATGGTGTCAGAGAAAAAACCATCCGGCTGTTTAATAGTTGTATGGCATTTTAAATTCTGAGACGAAGCAGTTAAGCTTCTTTCACAACACCCACCAAGGCGGGCCGCAGCGTGCGCCCGTGCAGCTTGTAGCCAATTTTGGATACTAATGCAATAGTGCCGGGCTCCTTCCCCTCCATGGGAGCGTGGAACAGGGCTTCGTGTTCGTAGGGATCGAACTTGGCTCCCACGGGATTCAGTTTGAGCAGGCCATGTTTTTTAAACACTTTTTGAATCTGTACTTCTGTCATAACGAGACCTTCATACAAGCTCTTCAGGTGAGGATTTTCATCTTTAATTTCTTCTTTTGGAACACTTTCTGTTGCTTTCTCCAGAATGTCTGCAACTTCTAGTAAGTCCTTACAGAAGCTCTGGATCCCTGAAAAGAAATAAGAAAAGGGGCTAGGATTAGTCACTGAGGGAAACGAGCATTAAAAAACCCCAACTAAACACAACCCCAAAACCTCAGCAATAATCTGTACTCTCTTAAACAAGTTACATCATGCTGTAAACATTTGGGGTAAGATGTCTTTCACAATTTTATTTGATGATACAGAGCTACTACAGATACTTTGAAATCCACACCACCTCCCCTAGTTCTATGGAAAAAACCAAATATGATTTCAACTTAAAAGAGCTAAAGCTATGCTGATGACCTGACATTAAGAGTTACAATTCTAACTGCAGTTACCAACAGCTTCAGATGGATTAATGTAGTTTCCTCATGTCTCTCTCATCCTGGGATTCACTTACAGTTCAAAGCATTATGTTGCCCTATTCCTAACATTTAATCTGAAGTGCCAAAAATATTGCAAAGCATGTAGTCAGGCTGATGAAGAGTCCGAAAGATGAACGGGGATTCTTCCTCAAATGAAAAGAACTTACACCTCTCCCTCCACCACAAACCACTTTTACGGAGTCAGAAGCTGTGCCCTGTAAAGCCTGAGCAATTCCTGTGCGAACGACAGTCTGCCTCCTGAAGCTGCTCTCTGGCTCACACTGAAAGAATCTGGACTAATCTCACTTAAGGCAAACGGCCTCTAGAAATTGTGAAAACATCAAAACAATCCAGCAGAATAACACATTTCTACGTAGAGGTAAGCCAGAGGTAAGCCAAAAAAAAGCCAGGGTTTGGGGTTTTTTTTTTGCTTGTTATCTCTGTAGTTATCTGTGACTGCATCTCTGTGAATTTATACAAGTCTCAGAAAAGAGTTTCTCTTCCTTCAACAGCAGAAGCAGTCATACACAATTAATACAACTTATAAACATGCAGGCTATCTGTAATTTAGTTTTCACAAGAAATTTTATTTAAATGTTTATTTCTATTGTAGCATCTCTGAGCTTGGACATGACTCCAAAGCCCTTCTGTACTAAATAGTGTATTAGTTTAACAACGCTTATGAAAATAATCTTCAGGATGATTCAAATGTCCATGAAAATAGTACAAGAATACTATGTAACTGAGAAATGCTTTTTCTTACAGTACACCTTAACTGAAGACCCTGTATTCAGAAATTAAGGCTTCCGTATTCAGAAGAACCAAAAAAGAACCAAACCCAAAATAAATACCAAGAACAGAAAAATCCCAAACCAGAAGGAAAGCTACTATTCCGTGCTCTTGGTTCAGGTTTTTGTAGTCAGTTGCAAGACCAAAGTGCGTGAAAAAGGCAAACTTCAGAATGTAACCTTACTGCAAAATATGTTAGTGAAATACATATTATGAGAAATCAGACACCAAATTAAAAAAAAAAAAAATCAAGACATTTAGTTTAGTAATTTGAGTCTTGCCCTTGTCTAGCAACATGATTCTGATGCAGAGCGAGGAACTGTTCACACCTCTCCACCTCAAATACACTTTTTAACCAGGGAATGAGAATCACTGGGAAGTACAACTTGTGGAAACTGTAGGCCAGTCAGCTCAATTTTCCAGGTTTTGCATTTCCTGGGTCCTATGAGTATCCACACAAGGACTCCCCAACTGACCGTATAACTTTGCCTCTTCTACCAGTTTCTGGCTTCTTTGCCTCACGTTTTCTGCATCTGCCAAGGCACGCTTGTACTTGTCCTAAAGAAGAAAAACCAGTAACAGAAGAGATTTTATTCCCAGTGATTGAATGGTTGACATTAGTTCAAAACAGCATATCCAGTATAAAACAGCATTTTAAACAGTTACATTGTAGCCTAAACCCACCATCTAATGAGTAATCTGAAAACAATGTGACAATTATCACAGCATTCTTCCTATGAAGGCAGATGTTTCCTTCACTTTAGTGCAGACAGAAGTGGGGGAAAAGAACTAAGAGGGGTTTCCAGACTCTCAGTATTTGTCAAAGATCAGCTGGAAGAAATTTTTAACTCTATAGATATATCAAGTTTTATGAATCAAATATTTCTACTTTTTCTATGTGTGTTCACAGAAAGCCTTCCTCAGACATAAGGTATTTTGACACTATGGCAAATGAGATTCAACCCATCTCTTCCCTCTCCATATACACCACAGAGCGTCCTCTAGTTACTGCAAACTTTACACACTATGAAGTCTAACACTTCTGTTGTTCAGGTTAAGTTTTGGTCTGTTCCTAGCAATATGGCCATCTAGCAGCAGTACCAAGAATAAAATTTTATGAACTTAGGCACTTCAGGTTGAGTGCTTCACCACCCAACCCACAACGCCATGCTGGGCTGCCATTCTGAATATCCTTGACCCTCACACACTAGTGAAGAGTCTCAAAACAGAATAAAAATAGTCAATAAGTTGACTAAAGAGCCACGTTAGGTAGTGAATTACAAACTGTCAACAGAGATGCTAAAAGACATCTCAGCTTTGTCCTTCACTGCTTTGGGAAGGGTAAGAGAAAGGAAACTCAATCCACTTATGATCCATAGGTTCTGCTTCTACAGAAGGCTCTGGGCTATATCTCTAAGTCTCAAATGCTCTAGAAAGGACATTTTCTATAAAGCACTCATCCAGAAAAGCAACACCTTCCACCTCTTGGGACATCCTTCACCTTCTGCTGAAGTCACATATGGGAGAGATTGCAAGATACGTTAAGCCAGTCAGAGGGAACGAGACGCTTCAGCCTTGTGTTTGGAGGGCTCTCCAACAGAGAAGGTTTGAAACTTCTACTTTGTAAATACTTAATAAGTACCCTATTATATAAAAGCTAAGCTTCATTATCCCTGACCTTTGAAAAGTCAGCAACTGTTTTCAGAAAGCCTACTCTTAGCATACACAAATACACACATTGAAGACACACGAAAACCCTCCCACAGTCTTTCAAAAATTATTTCTCCACTGAGCAAAACCTAAGTGAACTGAAGTCAGTGAAACTCAGTAACAATTTTTTCAGGCTGGAGAGAGACCAATTCCATCCAGAAATTGGAAATAAATGACACAAAATGCTAATTTTGGTCTCAGGTCTTATAGTACATTGACTCTTTAGTTTAAAGAAATTATCGAATTGCAGGGTTTTATTCAACAACTAAACAGCAGTCACAGAACTGTACCTAGATTGTGCACTGAGAGCTCATACTAAACACTCTTAGGTACGGGGTTTGTAAGGTATGCAATGCAACCTGATGACCATAAGACACTTACAGTAACTTCTTTTAGTTGTTCTTCCAGTTTGGCCTTTTCTTCAGTTAACATTTTTTCAGCAGAGCTGGGTTCAACCTTCTGCTCATTTTGGCTCTGACTCTGGTCCTCTTCCAGGTTCCGGCCAGTATTTTTCTGTTGTGTTGCTACACAAAGCAGTCGTGGAGAAGTCCTAAGGCAGAAACATGTGGACAATATTAATAAGTTGGTTACTTTGTAAGGTAGTAGCCTTATGGACGTACTGCAACTACAGACGTCTACAAAATTCTCACATTAAAGCACAAATCAATACAACAATTATAGGTCTCTAGAAACTGTTTGCAGAGCCTTTCATCAGATGTAACTGAAGCTACATAACAACCACTGAGCAGCAGCTTGTAAGCATCCATTATATTCAGTTTATAACATTACAGCACTTTAAAGGGCAATACAAACTTATTTTCAGCAGAGTATTCTATCAGAAAGCAAATCTAGTTTACGTGATGCAATCACCTACAACAGTGTCCCAGAAGACACAGGAACGAGTACAGTGGAGAGCAACGGAGAAGTGCCCTCTGTGTCACAGCAGTGTCTCATTGCTATATCACAAATATCACATTGAGAACGGGCCAGTCTCCGGGAAGATGACTATTTAACCCTTCCTAGCGCTAGGCTCAGCTACCTGAGGAAACCCCTTCATGCATAAGGCGGGTGGATCAGTGCCGCCACGACAACAGGCCTCAGCTCCCTGCATCCAACATCCAGACCTCAGGCCTGGAGGCCTTCAGACTGAAGATCGGGCCACAATGGCCCCGCAACGCCTGGCTGGCCCACTCTCCCGGGGAAGAGAAGCTAGCAAAGGGCGGGTCGGCCACACCAGCCCGTCCCGGCTATATAAAGAGGCTCCCCGACACAGAGCCAGAGAGCCGGGGCTTGGGGAGGTGATGCACCTCAGCGCGGCGGAGCTGGGCCCCGCTCTCCGCCCGGCCCGGCCCAGTGACGGCGATGGGGTGAGTGCAGACGCGGACCCGCCTGCAGACCCGTCCCGTCGCGCCCGATGCAGGCCAGGCGGCGTGGCGCGGCGCGACCCTCACCTCAGGGAGAAGCTCAGCAGGGGGTACCGCGGTCGCAGCGCGGCCTTCACGCACTGGGCCACCGCCGCCATAACGCTTTCCTGCCCACCGACCGGCTCAGCCCGCCCCTCCGGGCCTCCTCCAGACCGCCGCCAATCAGTGAGAGGGCAGATTAAGAGTGACGTAACCGACGGCCAATCCGCAGGGCGAACGGACTCCTCAAGCCAAACAGGCGAGGTGAGGGTGGTGTGCGGAGCCTACGGCTCTTCCGGGGAGCTACGTAAAGATCACGTGAGGAGCGCTTTCCTCGCCCCGCCTCGTGACGCACGGGGACGTAAGAGCGGGAGAGGCAAGGGGCAGGGCTTGGGTCTCGCGCCTTGCGCTTTCGGGCGCCATTTTGTTTTGTGAGGGAGGGAAGGGGGAAGGGCTGTGGCTGCCTTCAGCGTGGGCCTCGGCGGGCTCTTGCCGCCCTTTCGCGGGATGGTAAAAGCATAATGTGGGGAATGAGAGCCTGTGGGAAGGAATAGGACAGTAGCTAAGGTCAGGTATTGATAATTTCCCTGTCAAAACTGGATAAGTGCGAGCTGGAGGTAGTTGGGTGAATGCAGGTGGTTCAGTCTGAGGATCCACATCTTTCCTGTGGAAGTTGTGACTGAAAAAAATTTGAAATTGAAGATTTCAGTTCATTTTTTTTTTGACTGATGAAACTGTTTCAAGTAATATCTTGTAGCATCTGTCAATACTTTGTCTGCAAACCTCTGCACAAGAGTTTTTCATCATGTGAGTGTATAGACACTGTAGCTGCTGTATGCACTCTTGATGGATAATCATGATCCAAAATCTTGGGTTTCTATTGAAAGGGATAATGTTGCTAATCTGCTGCTTCCAAATGCAGCGACTTGCTTGTGCAACCTTTTCGTGGAAGTGTCTCATGTAACTGGAGGCTACGGAAACTCTGCTCACTGATGCTTGGATGACTTTTTGACTTTGGCAGTGTTGTCAATTAGTTTGTCATTATCCTGTTAAAAAGGAAAAGAAAATCAAGGTCACACATTTATCGTACAGTCCCAAGGCGAGGGCTAGATTATTCACAGATGCCTGAACACCAGCTGTTAACCTGATTTTTGCATGCATTTGTGTACTTTCCAAACAAAATCTGAAGAAGATGCAGATTACGCAATACAGATTCAGTAAATGTTATATTCAAGTGTGTAATTAAAGCATTACTGAAAAAGAAGCTGCAGAAGACATTTCTGGCTTGCTGCATGGGAATCCTGCAGAAGTTAGGACTGTTAGATTCCACTGTTTCTTATAATTACATAGATGTGGATTTCTCCTCCAATGAGGACATCTGGAAGAGCCAGAAGTGTACCAATAAACACTCTTGGGTGACAACAGGCAACAGCTCTAAGAGAAAAACCAAATGGTTTTGCAGTCTGTGGATTTTATATTTCGGTTATTGCTGTTTTGTGAGGTGACACTGGTAACAAGGTTGCCTATACAGAACACAGCAAAGAAAAAGGGAGTGTGCTGTCCATACATGGAGTGGCTAGAGTGCTGTCAGCATCTGTTTTCTGGAAGGTAGATAAGCCACTAATTCCAAGTTTTATCCAGAGAAATATTGAAAGAAGTAGTTGAGGAGATCTGTTAAAGATGCTGATAATGCTGAGGAGGGATCAGAGAGAACGAGGACAAAAATAGAAATAGCCATAAAGGACCTGTTTACTCCCAATGACAGTTCATAGGCCTCTTGCAAGTAAATTTTCAAGATACTCCCCAGTGAAAATGAATTTTGTCATTTTCTGGATGTGAACAGCTGTCAAGAAAAAGTCGCAGCTATCCCAGATACAAAAGAAGACCACCGAAGTTTTTGTGGAGCTTGTCTGCATCATGAGAGATGTTGGCTGTAAGTCCCACTTTGATTAAAAAAAAAAAGTTTTCATGTTTTGTTCTGATTTAGGCCATTGCAGTCGTTTCTGTTTGAATTCTAGTGCCACCTAGTGGGGTGTGTTTTTTTTAAAGTAAACTAATGAGTATTCAGTACTTGTTGCTTGACCTGGTTGGCAGTCACAGATGTTCAGTAACAAGTATAGCTTGGTTCTTGAGTGGTGCTCTACATAACATGCGGTCTTTTGCACTTCACATAAATGCTGGGTTTGAATATGATTTGATGAAAAGTAATACTTATCCTGAATTCTAAATCATTAACCAGCTGCTGCTTTTCAACTTGATGTGGTTGAAGGTGACTCTAGCCTTTAATTTCTGTGTACTTGTGGTAGAACCAGGTAGTCTGGATATAATTCCCAGTTCCTCTAGTGATTCACTTCGTGGTCTTTTGCAGTTATTTAACCTCATTTCCACATTTCTGCAACAAATTACTGGTACTAATCTCTCAGTACCTTACAAGAATGTTGTTTAGAGAGTATGAGGGAATTGCTGTGATATTGTGGAAATTCAAAATGTCAACTGAATGATACGTTTCTTTTTTAAATATTAACATTGCACTTGTGGCAAAGAGACTTGTAATCCTTTGAGATGAAAAATGGCATAAATGCAAGATTTGTGCTTGAAAAGTTAAATGAAAAATCAATGCATTGCTATTTCTCTAAAAAAAAAAAATGCTAGTTCTGTCTTCTAATGTTAAGATAGTCCATTGATATTCAACCAGCAAAAAGAATGTAATTACATTTGTGTTTCAAATATGAACTGTATGAAATGTCTTGAGGGTGAAAGCAAAAAGGTATCATACCTTCCCGATCAGCTGTTATATGTCATCCTAATCAGAACCAAATATTGATCTGTGGTGGGAGCAAGTGGAAAAAAATGTTAAAAAATACTTTTATAAATAGTCTAGTAGTGATGTTTCAGGCTGATTATCAGGAAACACCTAAAACAAATTAAAAAATGTTAATTACCTGTAAGACTATTAGTGATCTATATATCAGTGAAGACAAACTTGTTATTCATACCTGTGCCTTTTAGAAAAGGGGCAGATAAGACCACTTAGCCATAGTATTCCATAGTCCATTGTGGGAACAATGAAGATTAAATTATTACTCCAACCCTGAAAATTTAAACCCTGAAATGCAGGTTAGGATGTGTATGTGTATTGCTTTCTTTTAATTAGAGCAGTACTAAGATAGTTAATCCGTATGTTCGGGATTTAAAATTTTTAATGCAAACATTTTAAGAGCTCTCTCCCAAGAGTGAATGTGTAATACCTACTTTCTGCCTATTTTCTCCTTAGGCTGAAAATACAGAATCATACATCTTGCTCTGATTATAGAGAGTGCTCTTTGAGTTCCCATAGCTTTTCGCTAACTAGTTTGAAAGGTACATTTTGTAACCATCTTGTTGCCTGGAGAATGTTGTCGCTGTGTTGGAAATATAATAGCTATAGCCACAGGGCTCTGAAGAGAGCTAATTAGAGCAATTTAGAATAAGAAAAGTTCTGTTCCTGGGAGGACACGGAAAAGATCCTTCCCCAAAGCAGCATGCCACAATTTCAGAGACAATTTATTGTAATATTCCTGCGTAAGTCATCTGGTATCCCAAGGATTTACAAATCTGGCTATCTATTATGGTTTGTTCTCTTAGCCCTCGTGTTATCAGGGGCTCTCAAGTATGTCTCGCAGCATTTCTGGAGATATAAAAATGGAAGAACTCTGTCATTCAAGCATTGTCTGTCTTATTTTAGTCTGGTTACCAGTCTGAACCAAGCTGTTCAAATGCACAGAAGCAGTTTTCTGTCATGCTGATGTGGCTTTCCACCTTGAGGTAAATGTATTGAGCTTTGAGAGAAGACTTTATAAATCAATTGTGATTCTTTTAGTGTAGTGTCATGGATCTGCATAGTATTTTTCTTAAAAATAAATTGTTTGCCTTTGAATTTATCAGAACAAGTTGATAGAAGAGGAAGTCTGCTCTTGTTTGCCACATTCAGATTTGCCGAGAAGACAGTAGTTGTTGGTATCCATTTTTGTACAAAGCTAGCAAGGGAAGTGCTGCTATTGGAATGGTATTTTGACATTCAGATCTACATTTTTCTTTCTTAATTTTTCATTAAGATTTGATGAATTAGCTGCTGTGGGCCCATTTCTCCTGCCCTTGTGTACAAGTGATTTGTATTAGTCAAAGGGAGTGCTGTACGGTGAAGGGCTGCCAAGCCAGGTGCCAGGCAAATTAGGCTGCCAGTACCGCTGTAAAAGCCCGAGGCCTGGCTATTTATTGCTCAAGTGTGACTTGTACGAATGTTTCTCCCTTGCTTTTTACATATTTTTTTTTTTTTCTGATGACTGACAGGATGTTGAAGTGCATGGTTGGTTGGGCCAGTGCACGGAGCTGTGTTTAGGCATGATGTTTCAGTGCGCTGATTCACAGTCCAGTCTCACGGGCAGGCTGTTCCTCATGGACCCAGCTGGCAAACAAAGGAGGAACGCTTATTCTGCTGACGTTGTGCAAGGGGATTGAAAAACTATGAATACAAGAAGCATAAGCAAAATTAAAATTATTATCTTCTGCTTTTATTCAACTCCTATAGAAAGCAGCAAGAGCTTTAATTTTGTTTCTGTGCGTAATTAATGAGTGGGTGCACACTCCTGTGGGACCATTGCTGTGCTTCATTCAATCCTAATCTTGCTAGGTGGATCTAGCCAGAATGGGGACAAAGAGTTCAGCTAAAAATAGCTGGAGTGGGAGGGAATCAAAAGCTTCCAAAAATCTGACTGCCACAGAATAAGATCTAACAACTTTTCGGTATTTTTATGTAGAGGTCACAATCTCTGAACCTGGACTTAAATCTGTTGCTAAAATGAGTACTTCACACTTTGTTCCCTTTCCACAAGCATCTGTGAAGTCACTTCTTCAATCCAATTATAGAAGCTCATATCATTATTAAAGTTAGACTGGTGAAACTGTTTTGTCAGGTTTTCCTCAAAATCAGTTGGTTTCCATTGCTGATATATGTGGTATAACTCCAGGTTTGGGAGTTTATCTTTTATTTGAATGTAGAACCTGTGCCAGGCAGGTACCCTGTTTTACACACCCTTGTTTTACATCCACAGTACTCGCAGCTTGTTCAGAGATCAAGAGTGTGGCTGCTTTAAGTTTTCTAATAGTTGTCACCCAAAGTACTTTCACTGCTGTTTTAAAGGTCACCTCAGATTTATGAATCACCTCAGGTTAATGTGTTATTAACCAATCAGAAACTAGTTGAAAATTATTGGTGCAGCACAGTGAATGCTCTTATGCTAGATGTTTATAGAATAAAATACTAGCAAGGAAACCTGTACTTATGTTCTATGCAGTAAATAGGAATTCTGCTGCTGTAGCTGGAACCATGTAGTCTTTCTGTCTGACACCACTGAGATCTCCTGGTCTCTGCACTGTTCTCTGGTCTGACTGCACAAGCTGTTTCTCATAGCTGTTACAGCCCATTCTTGCTCCTTTGATTTTGCCCAGGTTATGCTGTCCTTTTTCCCTTTTCCCCTTTTACCTTCTTCTCTGCACTTTTTTTTTTTTTTTTTTATTTCCACCACCATGTCCACGGTGGTTGGAGTGCCTTTTACGAGGAAAGCCTCAAAGAGCTGGGGCTCTTTAGCCTCAAGAAGAGAAGACTGAGGGGAGACCTTATCTTTATTTACGAGTTCCTAAAGGGTGGGTTGAGGGATGATGGAGCTGGACTCTTCAGTGTGTTCCACCAAGAGGACAAGGGGGAAAGGCATAAGCTGGAACATAGGAAGTTCTACTCAAATATGAGGAAAATCTTCTTTACAGTGAGGGTGACAGAGCCCTGGAACAGGCTGCCCAGGGAGGTCATGGAGTCCCCTTCTCTGGAGATTTTCAAGACCCGCTTGGATGCAGTCCTGAGTGACGTGCTCTGGGCAATCCTGCTTTGGTGGGGGAGTTGGACTGGATGATCTCTAGAGGTCCCTTCCAACTCTCTAATCTGTGAAACCATGAGTGGAAGCACCTCTTCGCCACACGGCTTCCATCTCTGCTTACTCACTTGTTCTCGAGTTTTGCTAAAGCTCTATCCTTGCTTAAGATGTCATAATCATTTGTGATCAAGAACACCTTCATCTTTGATATTAAACATTGCTTCAACAGCACTGTGTTCATTTCCAGAGCAGATGTGACCAGTACCCCCTGCTTTGGTTTGTGATATTAGTGTTGGTTGATAATTATGCTTGTGCTGTGGTAAAGCATTAAGGTGGAGAATCCCTGCCCCGATGTGGCTTCTCTTCTGATTCATCTTTATTACTAAACAAAGCAGACTCTTCCATTTCAAAGAGTTTATAGCTTTTTTATGACTAGCGCTGTCTGTAGTTTATTAGACCACCTTTTTCTGCTTGGTTAATTTGTATTTTAAGTCTATTTTTGAAATGATATTTCTATTGTGTCTTTTAAAATATGTGTTTATTACTTTTCTATGACTCCCCAAGTGCCTTGCCTGGCAAAGTCTTAATGAATAAAATTACTGTCATGTCATAGCTATAAAAATCCACTCCCTCCTTGGAATGGGGCATGCAAGTTTGAAGAAGCTGAGGAAAATTAGAAGTGTAGTGTAGAAAAAAAATATTTTTCAGTTATGAGCTGTTAAAGTGTCGATCTTCCTAATTTTACATTATGCACATAAATCAAATGGTGTATCTGTACTATTATTATAGTGATGTTTGCTCTGTAGGACAGATCCACCCGGGCTAACTTTGTAGAAGTTGAGCCCTGACAGTAGTCTGACTACCAAAGAATTCTGTATGTACTAGAAAATCTGCTTGAATGTCACAGTACATTGTCTTGCTAATTAGCTCTGAACTGGTTGTGCTTCTGGAAAGCAGCTAGTATCTGAGGCAGCTTGTATCTCATACAGCTCTGTACTGCTCTGCAGACACATTAGTGACTGTCTACACATCAATTTGACAGATTTTCTCTTATTTGGAACAGAAGGAGCTGTTTTGGACTGCTGGCTGTTGTTTTTCAATAATAATTGTTAATACCTTGGTACAACACCAAGTGAATAAAAGATGTACAAGAAGTTGAGGCTTCAGAGATAATTCTGAGATCTGTAAAGTAGATGCTGTGCTCTTCTGCCGGAAGACAGCATGACAGACTTGGAGGATCTGTCCTTGTGATTTTCCACATTGCAAATAACCGTGCTTCAGAGCCAGTTTTTCAGTAAACTCCAGCTAAACTGTGTAGATCATGTAAGCAGTTGGCCAGCCCAGATACAGGCAAGGTCAAGCAAGAACATATCACAGGAAATATTTATGCATTAATGGCACTTTCCTTGTTACAACTTATGGTTTGTAAGAAAAAAAATCCCAGGTGGGGGTCAACTCTGAGGCAGAAAGCAAATTTACCTAGCTTTTTACTTTTCAGATACTACCTGCCTTTGTAAGGGCTCTGCAGATCTCTAAGTGCATGCAAAATGCTGATAAAGTTGGTTGACTTAAGGCAGTCTCAGCTTTTCAGGCAGAGTCACTGAACAGGAGAGACAGGATACATTTATCTTTCTCTGTTGGCGCAATGAAATGGGTTCACTCTGTCCAGGAACAAAACACCATTAGCTGCTTGCTTACGCCCCCCGCCCCCAGCAGGAGCAGGGGCTAGAATTGGAAGGGCAAGAGCAAGAAAAACTTATGGATCCAGATAAAGACAGTTTAAAAGTGAAGTAAAAAAATGAAAAAAACCCACCAAGTGATGCAAAGTCAATCACTGTTGCTCACCAACAGACCCATGCCCAGCCAGCCTCTGAGCAACGACTGCCTTGGAAAGGTTCCCTCCCCAGTTTATGCTGAGCATTCCATATGGCATGGAATAACCCGTTGGTCAATTTGGGTCAGCTGTCCCAGCCATGTCTCCTCCCAACCTCCTGTCTGCTCCCAGCCTGTTTGCTGGGGATGTGGGGGGGTGCAGAGTGAAAAACAGAGGTGGCCTTGGTAAGCACTGTTCAGCAATAGCTAAAACATCAGTGGGTTATCAACACTCTTTCAATCATAACTCTAAAACACAGCATCATACAAGTTACTGTGAAGAAAATTAGCTTTATCCCAGCTGGACCCAGTACCTACAATAATAGATACGCCTCACTCAACAGTGGGATAAACACTGTGCTAGCTATAACTACAGCTTGACTGTGTTTGCATCTTCTCTTCTTTTCTTTATTTAGTATTAATGACATAGAAAAATACCAGTATCTTCAGTTCCTAATACATTTTATGAAGGCTATAAACAAAAATTTTCAAAATGGAATGGTGGAAGTTGTGCATCTGATCTCTATTTATGCACATAAATATTTTGGTCTTCAGAGAGGTACTTCACTTGCAGTTCCAGAAAACTTGTAGTAGTCTGATCACTCTAAGACTGCATTTTATACGGGTTGTATATTCATCATTTTTTGCTTGCATTTTGTGATATATTTTCATTGTATATTTAGGTTTAATTCTAGGTTAGGTAAATTTGCAGCCTAGATGAATATAAGTCTTTGATTTAGAGAAACTTATTCCTATAGAACAGTCTCTGTTTCCTTCTTGAAAAGTCTATGCCCTGTGGCAAAATCTCACTCTATTTAGGAACTTTCTGGAATATCACAGAATCACCTGGGTTGGAAGGGACCTTTCAAGATCATCTAGGCCAACCAATGAAAAAAAAAAAAAAAAAGAAAAAAACCCCCAAAATAAAAAAACCCCAAAATAACCACAAATGAACAAAAAAACCCCACATAAACCACACGCCACACCCAAACCAACACCAACCTAACACTAATCCATATCCCCGAGCACCATGTCAACTCATCTCTTGAACACCTCC